>CM064505.1:12507486-12755605 GCA_032716605.1 Paralithodes platypus | reverse complement strand
CCCCCATACAATTCCGTATATAGCGAGTGAGAGAGGGAGGGAGGAGGTGGGATTCGTGTCAGTAGGTTCGCCGCGGTGGTCTGGAGCAGTCATACGCTCGCTACTCTCCTGCCACCACTTGTCTCTCTCTCTCAGCAACATTACGTGCTGAAATTGCCACACGACCTATGTCGAGCGCCGCCACATAGTCCAGCTTTATTTAACTCGACTTATGTTGCTCGCCGCTAATTAAGGGTTAAGAGAGTTACTTTCATAAGGCTCAGCCGGACGTCAAACATGTCTTAACAATTGTTAACTTATTTTATACTTCAAGGCTCAAATACATATTTGATTTTGATTTTTGAATTTGATTTACGCTATGACAACCCAGTAGCCACAATATTAATAATGATAATACACATATGATTATCCAAATTGTACAAATCTTCCCCTTTTTTTTTGTAATTCCCGCCAGCAGCTGCCGCCACCGTAATCACTCCCACGACCACCAGAGCTTATTCACAACAAAAATGGAGAAGCCATAAACTAAGCAACTTCCAGCAACGAGAAACAGAAAAGCAAGATGAGAAAGTGCAGTTGTGAGAATATTACAGCGGAAGCAACATTTATGCTGTTTTAACCTCAACTCTGTGTCCTTCACACTCGAAGTAATATATATTTTCAGGATTTTTAAATGGGCTAAGCTAAGATGTGTTTAAATTAATTCAATATAGTTTAAGTTTTTTTTAATATGTGTGGTAAAATTGACTGCATGTTACTGCGAGATATAATTATTATGTGCAAATTGACCATCACCCAACAGGAAACAAGAGAAAGCCGAAAGATGTGTCAGAAATTCTGACGTTTATAAGTGAAACATTTACGATCCGATTGAAATAAAATGCTACTCGTTAAATTTTCGTAAGAAGAGGATTCCTTCGGGTGGGATATTATTTTGAATACATTTTTTCGTAATGTAAAAGATCGGTTCATTAATTATGAAAATTGTAAGGAACCTTTTATGAATTGGAATAAATATAACCCTATAAATACCAACATTTTCTCTGAATGATAATTTAAAATTCGAAACAATTTGATTACTATAGAAACAAAAAGTTACAAACGAAACATCGTAACCTAAATCATACTGAACCGACGACTCATAGGTAAAATATGATTGCTTCGAGACGCGCGGAAATATAAAATTAACATAACGATGTTTCCAGTTTCATCACAACAATGAATCTAACAAAATTAGTGGAAGGTATAAAAACGAGGTGAGGGTCTCCAATCCTGGAGTTCTCGCAGAGAGGCTCCAGTCCTGACGTTCTTCTTGACTTACAGTGTACTGTCTTAATAGTCCAATACGGTTGATAGCCTCTGAAGTCCTATTTTAACTAACCAGTCCTGACGCGATTCTTGACTTCCAGTGTGCTAGCTTAATAATCCAGAAAGGTTGATAGCCATTGAAGTCCAATTTTAACTAAGTAAGTAAGTTATATTTCGGCAGGATACAGGCAGTAACAACTTATCTTCTAGTGAGAGTGGAATAAGCGGTCACGGTGATAACTCGGCCAGTAATTCTTCGGTGTACAGTACATGCCAACTCATAAGTTCTGGACGGCACATGTGTACCTGAACACAGCTAACTGTGTTCGCCTTTGATATGTTTATGGTTTTAAAGGCAAACACAGTGAAACCGTTCGTTTACTTAGATTTATTGGCCAATAAGTTATGGTAGGACGATAAGCTGGAAATACAAGAACGGGATGCCATTATATTATGTAATACGTTCTTGTTATAAGTCTCGTTTTACACCCCATATTTTCCACAAGATATACCTAGTGGCCTAGGAAGAACGTTCAAAGATATGCAATAATCTAGATGAATAAATTATGAAAGTGCATCCAAAGACAACAAGTACCGGAAACAAGCTCCTATTTGGCAGTTGGCCGTAATATATAAAAGTCATGTGCGCTCTCAGATGGATTACTGTTCACCTCTGTGGGGTGGAAGTGGAGTGGTTGCATTGAGGCAGTTGGACAAAATTCAAAATAAAGCTATTAGATTAATCAATAACCCTGCAATCACACAGGACCTTCCTACATTAGCCATACGAAGAAACGTTGCATCCCTTGCATTATTCTACAGATATTTTCACAGCAATTGTTCCGAGGAACTTGCTTCAATTGTGCCGCCTCTCCACATCTTTCCCCGTAGAACTAGGGCATCTGAGAGCGCCCATGAATTTACACTTTCTCCTCCACAATGCAGAACTTCTGCTTATCAGAATTCATTTATCCCCAGAGCTACTACTCTTTGGAATTCACTTCCCTCGAATTGCTTTCCACAAACTTCCAATCAACAAATGTTTAAATCCAGTTGTTACAAACATTTTATGAATGGAGGATGCCTTTAGGCACATGGACCTTTTTGTTTTATCTGTGTTTTTCCTTCCTCCGTTCATTGTCTCTTAAAAAAAAAAGAAAAAAAAAAAAAAGTAAAATCATACCTCATCCATCCATTTGTCCTTAATTTAAGGGAGCCCACCTCGCTTTTTTTCTCTTTCTCTCCCTCTCTCTCTTTGGCTTTTAACCTTTCGGCCCCATTCAGCCTACTGTTTTAAGACGTTTACCCCCATCCAGGTGTCAATATTTTCCTGGCGAGCGGTAGCGAGCCAGCATGTATATATTTTAGTGTTGACAGCAAGCCAAATTTGTACATATTTCGATCGAAAAATGTCTTTGGCGAAGCCGGATTTCTCCATACAATGCTGGCTCGCTATCGCTCGCCAGGAAGAAAACGACACCTGGATGGGGATAAACGTCTTAATTAAAACAGTTGGCTGAATGGGACCGAATGGATACAGGCCAGGGAAAGAGAAAAAAGGAGAGAAAGATAAAAAAGCTGGTGACCCCCCTTAATTGAAACATCGACCTCAGTCATTTTCCTCAGAGGCTGTCTTGAGGACTATTTCAATTGTCAGTGTACAGTCGTTATAACATGAACCTGGGATAATAATGAATAACAGGATTTAATGTTATCACAGGTTTAATCAGAGTCACAAGCGGGATACATAATGCTTCTTTCTTCAGTAATGTTGTTTAAAGTGGGTAAGCCATTTACTTGTTGGTAGTAATATATGATGGTGAATAATTACAGCCAGCTCTCCACAACATTGGTACCAGGTTTATGTCTTGGAAAATATGCATCTGGATATGTTTAATTCAACGAGTCTCTCCTATTTCATCATCTTTAAAATATGATTTAACTTAAATATATATTTCACAAATGCTTGCTTGCCAACTTCGTTAACTCTGGGATATTGCATGGAGGAAAGAGAAAATCAGGTTCCAATAATGAATATTCAAACAACTAAGCTTACCAAGAGATACATTTATGTTCAACATATGTCAAAAATATTGTGTCACATAGATTATTATTAATCTGAGGGCTGCCTCTATAATTTTTGTTTTGAAAGTGCCGCCAATGCAAAAGATTTTTTATATAAATATCATAGATAGAAGAATGACCATATGCGCATATTTTACTTGTAGAAGGAACATGTGAACATTTAAGAACCAGAAAATAGGTGTAAAGAGCAAATATCCAGTGAAAACCCATATTATTGGGACGGGAGATGTGGGGGGGGGGGAGGCGTATGAGGGAGCAAGACGTAGGTGTGCTTCCGTTGATTGCCTGAGATATACTAACTCTCCCAGCTGTCTACTATACATGTAAGAGGGAGGTAGGGAGTCTTAGGGGAGGGTGAGTGGACATAGTAAGTAAAAGTGAAATTTAAGAGAATATGTAGAATAAAGGAGGAGGGTGGAAGTGGAGGGAGAAAAGGGAGGGGGTATAAAACACATGTAATGGAAAGGCAGGAGTTGGTGGAAGGGATTCACATATTGCTTCCATTTCACTGGCACATGGGGCGTTTTTTGTGGGTTTTATATTTGTTATGGGTTATCTTCCGGAAGGGATGTCTCATTTGCCCAGTAAAACCTTCCAGAAGGAACGTTGAAACCCTCTGGTTAAGCAATAGTATGTATTTTAATTTAAGGGGACATGGGTCGTTTTTCGAGATCCCTTTCTCCCTCTTATTTAGCCCCATTATTTTTCAGATTATGAGATGTTGATCCATTAGTTTGTCAATTTAAAGACCTTCCGGCCCATTTCCTTGTCAATATTAATACCTATCGTACTATTAAGGTCTGATTATTTTCCTGGCGAATGATAGTGAGTCTATAATATTAGAAGAACCGGCCTTTGGCCGGGAAATTTTTCTACCGAAACATTTACATATTTATCTTGAAAGGGGGTTGTGGTTAATTTAGATTGAGTGGACTGTATAATGAATAATTTAGTTAACGCACATAGAATAAATTGTTACCTTATATGATGAACTCAGATGGTGATAGCAAAGATGGCGGAAGATAGGCTTGGTGAACTCGAGTTGGTTAGTGGGATAATGAAGGCTAAAGGAAAGAGGCTAGAATGGGCTAAGATAGATATTTACATTAAGGTTTCATGATAGCTAAATAAGATGATGATGTGACTATGAAAATGAGATGGAAGTGAAGCGAAAACACCTAAAGATGAGACAAAATGAAGAATAGGCTTAGCGTGTGTCGGGGACGGAGGTTGGGTGGAGAGTGAGACCGAGAGAGTCGTCTATGTGTCTCTCGTGACTATCCGCGCACGCGCATAGCGTATGGAAAATGTATCCCATCCTTATACAATGAGATACATAGGAACAATATTAATAAGTAATACATAAATATATGGGAATTATAATCCTACAATACTTTCCCATATTCAACTACAGAATAACATATTCTTCCCAAAATTAAGGAACGTTCAACATAAGGTTACGGAAGCGTTCAACTTAAGACTACGGAAAGATACGTAACGCTACATAAACCCAGATTACGTTGCATCGACTCTGTTCATACTAGATAGAGTATACTGAGTATGGACATATTCCCGCCACCGAAAATATACAAAATTTACATGATTATATTTGCCCGGAGGCAATCTTATCCTGCCAAGCTTGGGAGGATATCTGGGCTGCCTGTCGACTGGGGCGTCCGCCGGACGAGTCAACAGGCTGCGCCGAAGTAGGAGCCAGGGAGGGGACATCTATGGATAACTGGTTCAAGGGGGCGTCCTTGCGATCTAGGTCACCTTCAAGAGGATATAGTCATATGTGTGATTACTCCAGTCCTGGTCCGAACTTTTGCTACCCGAACCTCACCATCACGACCGGGTAACAACTCCTCTATACGACCCAATTTCCAGAATGCGCGCGGGCCCTCTTCATGGATGGTTACCACGTCACCTACCCTAGGCCATTGACCTGTTAATGGTGCTAGTTTACTTCTCTGTGCTTCTCTTAAAGTCACCAGATATTCTGTCGACCAGCGATGCCAAATGTCTCGCGATAGTTTACGAATATATTTGTAGCGGGCTGATATCACTTCTTTACTCGTGTAGTCTGGATCTTCCATAGCATCCTCATCATGTTCTTCCGGAAGATCCCGCAGTCTGTATCCACGTACCAGTACTGAGGGTGTGATTGGGGTAAGGTCGTCCAAATCACCAGAAGCATAATATAGAGGGCGATCATTTACTGTGGCTTCAATCTCCAAGAGTATGGTGTTGAGTTCCTCAATCGATATGCGAGCTCTACCCAACACCTTCTTCACACCCGCCTTAACAATTCCTATGGCTCTTTCCCATATGGCGCCGAACCAAGGTGCTCTGGCGGGAATAAAACGCCATTCGCATTTCACGTCTGAGATCATTAGATGCCCCTATGAATGTCTTTGCATTGTCACTCAGCATGATACGTGGATATCCCTGTCTACTGCAGAATCTTCTGAAGGCATGGAGGAAGCTATCACAAGTGAGGTTGGTGACCAGTTCCAGGTGAATTGACCTGGTAACGGCACAGGTGAAAAGTATCATATACACCTTAAGATTGGGTGTAACTTTCACAGGGATTGCTCCACTGTAGTCAACCCCGGTAACTTTGTAGGGGTCACCTGGGGTGGTTCGCAGGTTTGGTAAGGGAGGTATTCCTACGGGATCATAATGTGTTCCCTGTACCCGTTTACATTTTAAACATTTGCATAGGACTTTCTTGACCACCTGCCTGATTCTAGGCACCCACCATCTTTGTCTGACATAGGTGACTCTGTGTCCAACCCCATAATGGCAACAGTCGGTGACACCTATTGATAATAAGATGGGTGAAGGGATGATTGGGGGGCAGTAGTATTGGATACTTACTTGCCTCAGAGAGTGCTGCCAATCGTAATCTGCCTCCACAATGTATCGAATCCCCTTCAAGTGTAAGCCCAACTGGTTGATCAGGTTATTCCTGGACTTTGTTCCCTTAACCAATAATTTATATTCCTGCGTATATATTTCTTGTTGACAGAGCTTATGTAGTATTTTATCTGCAATTCTGATCTCCTTCACATTGAGGTGAGCACTACCTGTGGACGGTGTGCCTTTGAATTTTGCTTTTACATTTTGTACAAAGCGTATCACCCATGCTGTAACACGTTCTAGCTTCTCATAGCTGCTGAATTTAGCCCAGTCCCATAACCGTGTGTCATCTTTAGGTACCGAGTCAATTACCGGTGCCACAATAGCAGTGTGTTGCTCGTTCAAATCTATATTTTCTGGCCATTCGTTGGGATTGTTAAGCCAGCATGGGCCATTCCACCACAACGCCGAAGATTTGAAAAATTTAGCAGATACACCACGAGTAATGCAGTCACTTGTTTTTTTTTTGGTAGACACAAACCGGAACTGTGCAGTTGGGAGCAGGGTATGAGTTTCGTCGACACGGTTGGTGACATACACTGATAGCTTCTTTAGGCTATGTAACCAGTAGAGCGTAATTTGGCTTGTCACTCCATATAACTGTCTCCGAGATTTTTAGCAAATTTTTAAAAGATTCCTTGATAAAGTGAACGAGTCTAGAAGCCAAAAGAACTGCAGCTAGCTCGAATTTTTGGATGGAAAGGGATTTGATCGGGGCGACCTTCGCCTTCGCCATGACTAGACGGCTGCCACTTGTGTCAACAAACTAAATGACGGTGCCGTACGCGACCTTGCTAGCGTCTGAGAAGGCATGAATGGAACAGGATGATCTATGCCAACTCTACGAGGAAAATTAAAACCCTTACAGAGACGAAAATATGAAATAATGTCTTCCCACTCCTGAACCAGATCGCCAGTCAAAACCTCATCCCAACCTAATTTCATCCTTCATAATTGCTGAAGGAATAACCTTGATTTGATCGACACCGGTAGAACTATCCCCAAGGGGTCAAAAAGTTTAGCCGTCATACTCCAGCAAATCCGCTTTGTAATCTGCGAATACTGTGTGTACTGAACGCCGAATGAGAGGGTATCTGTGTCCGTCTCCCAAAGCAACCCTAGCACCCTCACATGTTCCTGCTGTACAGCCACCACTCCATCACGTTGCAGTACAGTCCGCAAAACAGAACTATTTGTCGCCAATTTACGCAGTTGTAGATTTTTTTTTTCTATGTGATTGAGGGAGGCAAAAGGCATAACTGCCTATAGCGAGTGCCTCCCCCATAGTTGAAAGAGTGACAGGGCCAAAATCAAGGGACGTTCGAGCCAAAATGCCTGGACACACGGAGTTTGAAGCAATTTAAGTCATAGGAAGAGGGAAAGACCGATTCTGGGAGAGAGTTCCAGAGCTCAGATGTTGAGTAGAAGAAAGTTTGAGAGTAACGTTTCACTCTGGGGTTGGAGAGTTGCAAAGAGTAGGGGTGGGAATGAGTTGCAAGACGGGTACCACGTGCCCTATGTAAAGGAGGTGGTATGCACTGGGATAGCTCTGAGGAACACTGATTATTATAGTAGCGATAGAATAGCGAGAGAGATGCAACATTGCGGAGGAGAGAGAGATTGCAGAGAGTTGGTGAGTGGACGGGAGTTAATGATACGAAAGGCCTTCCTTTCAACTTTGTCTAGGAGAGCAGTGTGAGAGGAACCTCCCCACACATGTGAACAATACTCAATACAAGGGCGCACTATGCCCCTGTACAGAGCAAGAAGCTGTGCAGGGGAAAAGAACCCCCTAAGGCGGTTGAGCACACCCAGCTTCTGGGAGGCTGCCTTAGCAAGACTGGTAATATGGTCCTTCCAAATGAGAGCTGAAGAAAAAGAGACACCAAGAATATTGAGAGAAGATGAAGGGTTGATTTTTGTATTGTTGAAGAATAAGGGATAGTCCGCTGGGAGATCCTGACGGGTAGATATATGGAGAAATTGGGTTTTGGAAGCATTAAAGTTAACAAGGTTTTCTCTGCCCCAATTGGAAATAGAATTTAGATCAGAATTTAAGAGTTCTATGGCTTCATTACGTTTGTCGTTGAGGGTGCTGGCTGGGGCGTTCTGAAAAACTAATGGAGTAGTGTAAGGTTGAGTCGTCTGCGTATGTATGGATGGGAATTAAGGTGCAGTTAAGGAGATCATTTATAAAAATTAGAAAGAGAATAGGAGATAGGACAGAGCCCTGAAGAACACCGGAGTTTATAGGGTGAGGAAGTGAACAATGGCCGTCCACAACCGCAGCTATGGAACGGCCGGAAAGGAAATTAGAGACAAAGGCACAGATGGAGGGATAGAAACCGAAGGAGGGTAGTTTAGAAATTAAAGATTTATGCCCGACTCTATCGAAGGCTTTCGATATGTCTAGTGCAATAGAAAAAGTCTCACCGAAGTCCCGAAAGGAGGATGACCAAGAGTTAGTAAGATATGAAAGAAGATCACCAGTAGAGCGACCCTTAAGGAAGCCATACTGGCGATCTGAGAGCAGATTATGAGAAGAGAAATGCTTAAGAAATTTGGAAGCAAGAATAGTTTCAAAAACTTTAGAAAGACAAGAGATAAGAGCAATTGGACGATAGTTGGAGGGTTGAGAGCGGTCACCCTTCTTTGGGACAGGTTGAATGTGAGGAAACTTCCAGCATGAAGGGAAGACGTTAGAGGATAGACAGAGACGAAAGAGTTTGCCTAGGCAGGGAGTCAGCACGGAAGCACAGTTTTTGAGAACAACAGGAGGAACACCGTCCGGACCGTACGCCTTATTAGTGTTAAGCCCAGAGAGGGTAGAAAGTACATCTTTAGAAGAGATTAGGATATTAGGCATAAGTAAGAGAGAGGAGGGCGGAGAGGGAGGAATAGCACCAGAATCATCCAAGGTGGAGTTTCTAGCAAAAGTTTGAGCGAAGAGTTTAGCTTTGTCAGAGGAAGAAGTGATGGTTGTGCCATCAGAGTGGGAAAGGGGAGGGAAAGACGAGGAAGAGAAATTGTTGGAGAGGTTTTTGGCTAGATGCCAGAAAGCTTGGGAAGAGCTAGAGTTGGATAGTTCAGAGCATTTATTATTGATGAAAGAGTGTTTGGCAAGTCGAAGAACAGATTTGGCTTGATTCCGGGCAGAAACATATGAAGAATGAGAGTCTTGAGTTTTAAGGCGTCGGTACCGTTTGAATGCTTCCTCCTTATTGCGGACAGCAGTAGAACAGGCGTGAGTAAACCAAGATTTTTTAGCATTAGACTGAGAGAAAGAGAATGGAATGTATGCTTCCATGCCCGATAGGATTACCTCGGTAATGCGTTCAGCACTCTCCGAGGGTCCTCGGCCATGGAAGCAGAAATCATTCCATGGGAAATCAAAGAAGTACTGCCGAAGAGCCTCCCAGTCGGCAGCGCCAAAGTGCCACAAGCGCCGCCGGCTAGGAGGATCGGGTGGCTGTACTGGAGAGATAGGACAGGTGACAGAGATAAGTTTATGGTCGGAGGAGCCCAAAGGAGAGAAAAGATCGACAGTATAAGAAGAAGGGTTAGAAGTTAGAAACAGGTCAAGAATGTTGGGCCGATCTCCGATGCGATCCGGGATACGGGTGGGTTGCTGAACTAACTGCTCTAGGTCATTTAGGATAGAAAAGACGTAGGCTTGTTCACCAGGTGGATCAGTAGTGTGAGAGGAGAGCCATTGGCGGTGGTGAACGTTGAAATCTCCTAAGATGGAGATTTCTGAGAAAGGAGAAATGGATAGAATGTGTTCCACTGTAGAGTTTAGATAGTCAAAGAATTTGGGAAAGTTGGTAGAGTTAGGGGAAAGATAGACAGCACAGAAATATTTAGTAAGAGAATGACAGGAAAGTTTGAGCCATAAAGTTGAGAATTCAGAGGAGTTGAAATCGGGAACACGAGAGCAAGTGAGTTTGTTGTGCACATATGCACAACATCTGCCTTTGGCTTTGAAAATAGGATAGAGAAAGTAGGAGGATACAGAGAAGGGGTTGCTGGATGTTGCTACAGACACCTGGGTTTCGGTGAGGAAGAGAAGATCAGGTTTGTAGGAGGAGAGATGGTGCTCAACAGAGTGAAAGTTAGAGGAAAGTCCGCGAATGTTGCAGAAATTAATAGAAAGAGTAACAGGCCGAGGTCCAGGTAATTGTGTGGGGTCGTCAGGGGATGGTCGGTCGGGTGAGGGGGCATTTATGGTCCCCCCCCTGGGGACTCCGAGGCTGGGCTACAATACATCATTTTGTGTTTTTTTAATTTTGGTGTGGAGGAATGAAGTGTGGTGTGCATGTTAGTGTAGTGAAGTGGATAGGAGGAGGAGGTGTTTGTGAGAGCTAGCTGGGTTGCTCCCAGTGTAAATGAGGCACAAAGAAAATCAGTAAGAGAGGCCAAGCAAATGAAACAGGAGTTCCAGCGACTCTTTATCACATGCCTATAACCTCACCTGGGTCTAGCCCTGATCGATTGGTGCCTACAATCTCCCCACTAGATGGGCATCATTCATTATTTAAAGGACCACACCATAGATATTAATCAGGAGATCTTCATCATTACCTGTACCCAGTAAATTGTCGATTTATAGCCCTGACCGAATCTGCTGAATAACCTGCGGTTCTGCACTGACATTTGACAAGTGATTTAAAATGGTGGTGTTTAAAAGAAATTGCGGAACATGTAGCGCCAAATAATACCGCCCGGAATCTGTAACAAATGAGGGGGGAATATAGCTGCCATGGAAATTTTGGCCACATAAACCGAGTATAGTCTTGGTTGTCCTCATGGAGTTTTAACATCAGAAACGCCTTCTCGATATCAGACACCCAGGCATATTTATCGAGTCTAAACCGGAGAAAAACCTGCGTTAAGTCTGGTACCAGTGAAGGTCCAGTATGCAAGCAGTCATTAAGACTAGGCTGACAATCACTTACCTTGGCTGAACAATCGAAGACGATACGCACTGGCGTCATTTTGCTCTCCTTGACAATTTTTTTTTAAAGAGACAATGAACGGAGGAAGGAAAAACATAGATAAAACAAAAAGGTCCATGTGCCTAAAGGCATCCTCCATTCATAAAATGTTTGTAACAACTGGATTTAAACTTTTGTAGATTATAAGTTTGTGGAAACCAACTCGAGGGAAGTGAATTCCAAAGAGTAGTAGTTCTAGGGATAAATGAATTTTGATAATCAGAAGTTCTGCATTGTAGAGGAGAAAGTGTAAATTCATGGGCGCTCTCAGCTGCCCTAGTTCTACGGGGAAAGATGTGGAGAGGCGGCACAATTGAAGCAAGTTCCTCGAAACAATTGCTGTGAAAATATCTGTAGAATAATGCAAGGGATGCAACGTTTCTTCGTAAGGATAATGTAGGAAGGTCCTGTGTAATTGCAGGGTTATTGATTAATCTAATAGCTTTATTTTGAATTTTGTCCAACTGCCTCAATGCAACCACTCCACTTCCACTCCACAGAGGTGAACAGTAATCCATCTGAGAACGCACATGACTTTTATATTACGGCCAACTGCTCGTCAGTGAAGAATTCTCGAACTCTGTACAGGAGTCCCAGTTTTTTAGAGGCATTCTTAGCAATGCTTCTAACATAATGTGTCTAGCTCAAGTTAGTAGTTAATGTTACACCGAGAATGTCAATACTAGGGGAAGTGGGAATATTTACATCATTAAAAAATATATGGGAGTCAGTGAGATTCTGTCGGTTAGAAATTGAATATACTTGGTTTTCTGTGCATTAAAGGAAACTAGATTCTTTTGTCCCCATTCATTAATTCTAGAAAGGTCCTGGTTCAGAGAAATTGCAGTGTTTATTTTTGAATTTATAAGATCGGGTTGGGTGAAAGAATTGGTAAATGTGAAGGAACTGTGGAGTGTTGAGTCATCTGCGTAGGAATGTATTGGATTATGAGTGGTAGATATGAGATCATTGATATGAATGAGGAACAGAGTTGGGGCCAAAACTGATCCCTGGGGAACACCAGCATTTATTGATTGAAATTGAGAATAAAGGCCATCTACCATTACACATATTTTTCTGTTATGAAGATAAGAAGAAATTAGTGGAACTAATGATGCAAGGCCGTAGTGTGACATCTTCGACAATAAGGATTGATGCCAGACTCTATCAAATGCCTTTGATATATCCAGTGCTATTGAATGTGTTTCACCATGTTGGTCTGTAGCTTGGTTGATTTGATGCGTAAGAAGGCAAAGAATGTCTGCAGTTGATCGACATCATCTAAAACCATATTGCCTATCACTGATTAATTTATTATTCTCAAGATGCTTAATTATGTGATTATTTAATATAATTTCAAAGACTTTACCAAGAGTGGAAGTTATAGATATTGGTCTGTAGTTTGATGGATCTGAAGAGGCACCTTTTTTAGGAACTGGATGGATGTTTGCTTCTTTTCAGGGTACTGGGAAGCATGAGGTATGAGTACACAGACGGAAACATTTTGCCAATACAGGAGCGAGCACCAAGGAGCAATTGTACTATTGGAGGAATTTCATCTGGACCAGGAGCCTTATCTACTGAGAGATTCTTCAAAATAGTTTTGACATGTCTGGTGTGGATCTTAAGTGAGGGAATTTCAGGCTAATTAAAATTAAGTACAGGGACATCTTGATTTATTTCATCTAAGGTTGAGTTGGTGGAGAAAATATCCGCAAGAAGGTTAGCTTTACCTCGTGGGTCACTTACAAGATTGCCAGTCGGAGATTTTAATGGTGGAATGGATGAAGAAGTAGTGAAGTTGGATTTGAATGAGTTAAGAGTAGACCAAAATATTTTGTTATCATTTGGATTATTTAGAAGTTTATTTGCCTGCTTGTGGAGAAAGTTTGATTTAGTTATGTTTAATACAGTTTTGGCATGATTTCTGATGTTTCTAAAGTAATTAAAGGCTTCATGTGGTTTTGATCTTGTGTATGCATTGTAGGCTATTGCTTTTTGTTCAGTTACTCTAGCACAATTATGGGCAAACCATTTAGGTGAATTAGATCTTTTACTGTACTTTTGATGAGGAATAAAAGTTTCCATTCCAATTTTTACAAAATCTTGTATGTGGCTCAAGGTGGTGTGTGCATCCTTAGAAAAGAAAGAGGTAAAGTAAGAGCCAAGTAATGTCCGGTATCTGAATGGTCAAAAGGCACCTCTTCTATAAAACCACGGGACACCTGCTCGTTTATGACTTTTGAGTATTCCTTGCAAAAGTCAGGTTCTCTGATGAATCTTCTCTGAAGACCCCGAAGATGGCCTATGGCCAAACCCTTGTTAGTTGGCAGCTGATCCTTGTAATTGTTCCGGGGCAGTCTCACTTTGTATTGTTGGCTGTCGGGATCGTAGGTAACGGTATCCTCATATGACGATAGTGCTTGACGCTCAACTTGTGAGAATTCCTTAGGGGTTATCCCGATATGATCTATATCCCACAAAACATTTAAGTCATTTTTGCATGGTGGAATATTACCAGTGGACATGTATTCGTCCATTCGTGTTACTGCTACTTTCAATACAGTAATTACTTCAGTGCTGGAGCTGGTATTCTGTGCCACATATGAACCACTTATGGCGTACCCGTACTTGGTAGGAAGCAGAATTAGGCTACCTGACCTTTTATACCCAGCTTGATGGAGGTCTAACGAGGAAACTCAAAAATAAATAAATAAATAAATATATAGACCAAAAACCAAGCATTACCCCCTTAAAAGAACATTAAAATACATAGTTGCGTAAACTTAGTCACGTTGTATGTGTCTTGCGTTAGAGTTAAAATGCAAAGACACACAGAGTTTGAAACAGTCTCAATCAAAGTATGAGGGAAAGTTAGATTGAGGGGAAGAGTTTCAGAGTTTGAAGAACACAGAGTTTTGTAAAAGAGGTAGAAGATTGAGAGAGATGCAACATTGCGGCGCATAAAAAGAGATGTGTAGTGGACAAAATGCTTTTGATTTCTTGATTGTATTCTTTTGAGAAGTCCGGTATGGGAACAAAGTCCCTACACATGTGAATAATACGTAATACATGGCCAAACTTGCTCTGTGCAGAGCATGAAGCTGTGTGCGGGTGAAGAACCCATGGCGACAGTATATATATATATATATATATATATATATATATATATATATATATATATATATGATGTTTATTTGATGACAAATATAACTGCTAGGGCTAGGACTTCGAACTTTAAACCTTCGTGGTGGTATAGGTGGTTGGACCTCCTGTCTGTATGGTTCAAATCCTAGCCATAGCAATTATATATATATATACAGTATATATATATATATATATATATATATATATATATATATATATATATATTGTAACATCCGTACAGACCGGATGTCATGTGGCCAGACCAACCTGTTGAACGTGACTTTACAATTACCTCGTGGCAACAACTCACCCTGCTTCCGTGACCAGAGAGAGAGAGAAACCAGCCAAGTTTGGAGTGGACGTAACAATCCACTCGCAGTCCACAGTATGGAGGGGGAAACTACTGAACGAGGCAGGCGGAACCATCCTGCCCCATCCACTCACGGGGCCTAGTTCACCTGCTTCTCGTCTGTGAATGGCTGACACCAGCAGCCTGTTTTATTGGTTTCGGCACCTGTTTCCTGCCTTCTGATTGGATAGCTTGGTCCGAGAAATTATATATAAGCCGGAGATTTTATAGTTAACAGCAGTACATTTCTAGCTGGGGAACACAAGCAGTGTGGTGGGGAGACGAGACAGACTTCAAAGGCTTGTATATTATTATGTGTTAAGTTGCGTCCGGGAGCGACCTCTTACACGTTAGTTAGGGATTATTTGTGACTATTAATTTACCAGAGGTATGTCGAAAACATACTCATTTGCTTTAAGTTTTGTGATTGGAGAAATCATATATGTTTAATTTACTTGGATAAATCATATAGGTTGGATTGGAGAATCCTATATGTTTAATTTAATTGGAGAGATATATATTTTGAATTACTGTTTAATTTTGGTGATTAGAATTAATGTTTGATTCAGAGATGATTTGTGATTGAATATTCTACTTTACTTATTACAATTAACTAACTTGATGTAAAGCTATTGTCATTCATAATTAAGGATTAATTAAGCCTTGTATAAGTTAAATACTTACCTGTCTATTATTCTTTAATTTGTACTTTAGTGAAATCAGAACGTTTGCAAAACGATCCTGTAACTCTATCATAACTTTCATTGCTTATTAGTTTTGATTAATTGTAAAATACCTTATTTACGTTTATAAATATAATTCCCTTTTATATGACTTTATAATATTTCCTTACCATTTTTATTAAGTCAAATGTCTTTCAGTAATAAGAATAAATAAGATAAAATACTAAAGGAGAATAATAATAATAAACTAAGAATAAATAGATAATATAAAGAGCAAAACAATCTTTAGAGGGTTAACAAACTTAAATTAATTATATATAAAAGATCTTAATACTTTGCTGATAATCAAGATTAATTGAGATATTCTAGTGTCTTAAAACTTTGCTTACATACCGAACTTTTGTATTCGTAATTAACCCGGCAACGTCGAGGGGGGGGTATTGAACTAGCTGCCCATGGGCGAGCATATTGGCTCCATTTAGGCCTATAATCGTCATTTTACGATAAATATCGTTATTACTTATTAATATGAGCCTATTTTACCTTCAGTATGAAGATAGTAACCTGTAACAACAATAAAACAAGTGAAAATATAATTTTTCTGGTCAAAATCGCGAATATAGATGGACCAGCCCATTCATGAATTATGGAGAAAATTGAGGCAACCCCTCCCTCCACGAGGCCTCAAGCCACACAGAGCCTACTCATTCACACACTCGGTTGTATAACACACTCGCTAGGCACGTAAGCACATCCTCCACACATTTTGCTAATGTTAGCACAAAAATATACCAACGAATTAGGGAATAACAGGGAAAATAGGCGATAATTGAAGGGGGAGGGGAAAAGGGGGAAGGAGGGGATGTGGAGGAGTGATATGAGGTATAGGAAAAAAATAAATAAAACAAATTGTTTAGTGCTACTGGGCCATTTAAAAAAAAATTAGGCCTCCCGCTTAAGAGCTTTGCCGCCCTCGCCCAGTAAAACTTCTTACGAGCTTTCTTGCCGTTTATGGGTTAATAGCCTCTTTCATATTAAAACTTTCAATGTAACTTTAAATAGTTTACTGATTAAATATAATTGAAGTGTATCAGAGTATAAAGGATAACTGTCCCAACAACTGAGGGAAAGCAAGTGACAACAGAACTAACTTTAATATTTTACGTTCTTTTGGCCTTCAGCTGGTTTGCTACACTATCACCTTAACTGTTCTGTCTTTATTTATTTAGTTAACCACTTCTAAATCAAGATACGTAACAATATATATATCATCATCATTAGCCATTAGGAGCACACTGCTGGATAAAGGCCTCCCTTAACCCTTTCCAAGATGTTGCCAGCCGTTGCCTGTTACCCCTGCATTTTGTTCTATCTCTGGTATTTTCCTTTCGCGCTTTCCTTTTTTCTGAGAGTCCAGTGAGTTATTATTTTACTCTACCTATTGTCCTCTCTTCTTGCTACATGTCCTGGCCATCTCCACTTATGCTACTTATCATTTCTAGAATATCCTTGACTTTAGTTTGCTTTCTTACCCACGATGCCATAACTCTAGGAATAACCCTAAGAGTTATTCCTAGTACTGATTTTGCTGCATTGTTTTTTTATAGTTTCCAAGTTGCGGATCCATAAATCATGGTTGGTAGCACACATTGGTTTTAACTTTACGCTTAAGGCCATATTGGTAGTGAACTATTCATGATGTTCTTCTGTTTGCCGAATGCTTTCCATCCTAGAGTGATTCGCCTTACTATTTCATGTTCATTGTCTTTTATTAGTTTCAAAACGTGGCCAAGATAATTGTATTCTCTCTAGGATTTCGTTATCAATCCTAATTATTGTACGTCGAGCCTAATCATTGTACATAACTTTGTGTGTTTCTTCTGTTCATTTTTAGACCTACTTTGAAACATTCTTTACCGAGATTATTAAGCATTTCTTGGAGCTTTTCTGCTTTATCTGAAATTATTACAATGTAATTTGAAAATTTAATATGGTTAAGGTATTCCCTGTCTACATTCCCTTTGATTCCCATGAAAACATTTTAAAAATAACTTCAAGAAAAGCTGTGACCAGCTTGTGTGAGATTGTGTCTCCCTGCCTCATTCCTTTCCAAACCATTATATTATCTGTGTCTTTGTGTAATCGGATCACAACAGTGCCTTTTGCATATAATTTATATTCTCTAATAGTTTTATATATTGTATGTTTCATTAATTCCTTGTTCATGTAGTGAGTTTAGTACACCTGTTATCTCTACCAAATCAAAGGCCGTTTCATTGTCTTCAAAAGCTACACAACGAGATACGTTATACTCTGAAGTGTTCTCTATTAGCTGGTTCATTGAATGCAAGTGCTCCATGGTTAAATATCCACTTATAGATCCTGCCTGTTCCTGAGATTGATTTTCGTCTAAAATTGTATCTAACCTATTTGTGAGGATTTTAGAGAACAACTTGATTTTGCCCCGAGGGGCGAGTTTATTGAGCAGCGCCCCCCATCCTGTGAGGGGACAACCACTAGTAAGGCGACACATACTGCTCAAAGAGCCATTTTTCCACTGAAACAACAGCATCGTCGTCTGGTTACATTCATATTTGTGTTTATAAGTCAGGTTGGCATTATTCAGATGTGTTATTATAGTTTCCTCATTTAATTGTCACATGGTCTGTATATACGTATAACTTGTAGTGACTGAATTATTAATTGACAGGTTGTAAATAATAGCACTACAGAACTAGTGCAATCGTATGAGGAGACTATTCATATTTTCATTACATCAATGATTATTGAGATCATAGTTAGCTGAATACAATTATTACAAAAATAGGCAATGGTATAAATCAACATAATACATAATTTAATACAGGCGGACATAATCATGATACGGTTCGTTGTGCACTGGGAGCTAAGGTGTCTTGAGATCGCCTCGTACCCATACACAACGAACGTATTATAGTCTGCATGGTTGGTATCTAATTGAATATACTTAGTGGGTATTTCAAGAATGTCAGGGGGTAAGGAAATGTGATTTGTATATTAGAAGACTGTGATTAACGAGACGTGTAACATGTGGAGGGAGGTGGTAGAAAGAGAGGGATCTCGTTGGGGTGGAAGTTTCGCTCCCAGGAATTTTCGTTCCTGTGGTATTTCAATAATAATAATAAAATAATAATAATAAGGGGACAACCACTGGTAAGGGAATACATACTGCTCAAAGAGCATTATTCTACTGTAACAACAGTATCGTCGTCTGGTGTTATTATAGTTTCCTCATTTGATTGCCACATATGCTGTATATACGTGCTCATGGGGAAAAAAAAAAAAAAAAAAAAAAAAAAACTTGTAAATAACTCATAACAAAACATGGTTGATAGTTGCCGAGATCGTTCTTATTGCCTTTGTTGTGAAGTAGTGTTACTATTGCATTGCACCAAGCTCCTGGAACAACTCAAATACATAAACATTGGGTGAATAGCTGAGCGAATTTACACTAGACCTCATCGCCTGCATCCTTTAGAAGTTCGCTTGTTATGCCATCATCTGGAGCTTTTCCGATTTTAATTTTGTTAATGGCAGACTATATAAAATCTACAGATATATGTGAGAATTCGTTGTCTGTTGTTGAATCAAATGATGGAACTGAAATACTTGAAGAGTATAACTTTTCAAAGAACTCTTTGACTTGTGTCGCCATTTGTGAAGAGGTTTACTCGTGTCCACTCCGTTAGGGATATACAATATATACATAATATATATAATAACGTTTGGCAATCATCATGGTCCAAAAAACAGACCAATTGAGATATAAAGTTGTCATAATAATCCTAACATACATCATATGCCCTACACATTATATCGTATGTATTTATTTTCTTAGTTATCATTAACAAAATCATGGCTGGTAGACTTACCTAACAGGAACATTAAACTTAAGGGGGTGTTGGTTTGTTTTTCTGGCCCCCCTTCTCCCTCATATTTAGCCCCATTAGTTTTGAAATTTTAAGACGTTCACCCCAATAGTTTGTCGATTTAAAACACCTTACGAGCGGCCTATGCGGTTTATTTATGTGTACCGCCCAGCGGGGTGTTTTTAGCCAAAATAGGGCTGTTTACGTGATCATTTTCATGCCTAAATAAGACCCAGAACGTAAAACAAGTATCTATCCCTGAAAGGGCATAAACAGAGCTTTCGAATGACACCATAACGATCCTTGTATGATGGATAGTTTTCTTGCAATAACCGTGCAACGCGAGTGCAAAAAGCAGGTAATTCGGTACTTTCGGTACATAATTGAGTATGTAGCGAATGAGAGAGGGAGGAGGGAGCTGAGATTTGTGTCAGTAGGTTCGCCGCGGTGGTCTGGAGCAGTCATACGCTCGCTAGTGTCCTGCCACCACTTGTCTCTCTCTCTCAGCCACATTACGTGCTGAAATTGCCACTCGAGTTATGTCGAGCGCCGCCACATAGTCCAGCTTTATTTAACTCGACTTAAGTGGTGAGCCATTTTTTAAGGGTTAATGATCTTTCGTCCCATTTTTTTTATCGTTATCAAGACCTTCCATGCCATATAGGTGTCGATTTGGGTCCTGGCGAGCAATAGCGAACATGTCATTTTAAATGCCCCGGTCTTCGGCCGGGACATTTTTCTATCGGAAAGTGTACAAATTTATCTCTAAGGAGGGTCTTGGGGGTGTTTTTTTAAGCTTGATGGAGGTGTAGGGAACACATATAGAAAGATAAATTTTATAAACAAATAAATGCGCCCATCCCCCATTAAGCTAACAAATAGTAATAATTTTTTTTTTTTTTTTTTTTTTTAAAGACCTCCGTCTACGTATTGTGAAAAACCTGTTATCCTCCGGCAAATTACGGGGTGGAGTGAGTGAAGTAATACAATGAGTATCGTTTCGCTCTCTCCCTCCAGAGAGATAAATAACTAATTCCCCGTTATAGTGGGGCAGATAACTGGAATAATCGTTCATTTCTGGAAACAAGCACTAAAATTGGCACACATACTCCTTGGGGATTGCTCTTTTGATGAAAACCCGTTAGCCACCTAAAAATTCAAGATGGCGGTCATTTTTCAAGATAGCCGCCATTGAATATACAGAAACATTGCATTTCGCAATAAAATCGCAAAGATTTGCATGATCTTGGTATCAAATCATACATTTTTCACTATGTAGAATCCGAATTTGGAACCATGGACTTACTCACTAGCTTCCTTGTACCATAATATCAGTCCCGGAATCATAATTAGGGTAATAAGTGCCCATATCATAGGCACCATCAGTCCGATATATTATTGGATGTACATGTAGGCAGTAGGCCTATACTTGTTTGTCACTTATTGTCTTGCTGCCTGGATGAGTATACTACAACGCTTCTAAACCTCGCATCTGCAGCTGCACAGTGCCGTGCAGGTCAGACCAAAGCAGTAGCATTTGCATCGACCGCAGCATTCCGACTTGCATCCACACTTGGTCAGCTGCTGGCAACTCTCTGCAATGGGTGGGAGCTCTGTCCAAACGATCTGCCACAGATCTCCTTTCTTGGTCCAGCCCCAGTTGGCAGGAGTCTGCGTTTCTGGTTGACGTACTGTTGACTGACTCCAGATGCAGCCCGCCTGGTAGGCAGCACGCTTCACATGCTGCTTCAGTGCTGCTCGGGTTGGAGGAATGGCTTCATACGGCCTCTGCTTCCGAGCAAACATGTCCAACCTCGCATCATCGACACCTTCAGCTGAGCTGGATCTGTCGTACATTATGACCACGAACTTCTCCAAAGGTCTCCAGATCTTCATCATCAACTACCGGTGGATACTGGCTGAGTTTGCTGAAGACACCGGAAGCCTCATCACAAACATCCCAGGTTTGCCAAGCAGACTTCTTCCCTTTGCCACGGAATGCTGAAATGACATCGCAGCCAGTGAAGGCATGGAAGAAGAGCATCCCTTTGCTCTTTTCTGCAAGAGTGCAACACAAGTCATGTACAGGAACCCACCTCAGGTTCTGTCCTTGGCCAAAGGCAACCCACAACTGCTGCAGACCTAGCTCCTGAAGTGCCTGCAGAACACTGACTGCGATGACGACAACATATGTGTCGCTGGCTTTGACCATGATGACTTTGCTGCCTGCTTCTGTTGCATGCCTGGCATGCACAAAGATCCGCGTGTCAGCTTCTTCATGACTGCATGGTGCCACCCCAGAGAGATTGATTGTGCGGTTGCTGACAGCATCTTCTTCCTTGGTCACAATGACCACATTTGGTGTGGCCACACGTGCAATCTTATCAGCCAGAAAGTTGAACAGCTCGGCTTTGTTGTCATTTTCTCTCGGGAAGTTTCGCAAGTTTGAGGGAATTTTGCCCTTCCCTGTCACCCTGCGTCTCACCCCGCGTCCTCGCTTTGATCTAGTTTCATCTTTCAGACTAGATGGCCGGTAGACATCAAACACAATGTTTGTTCTCTTGTACTTGGTAGAGTATGCTTGTATTCTAGGAAGGACATCGAGCATTGCGTACTCTTCGAACGTCTTTGAACTCCGTGGGGGCAGTCTGTTCACCATCGCTGCACCATCAATGATGATGGTGTCGGCGTCTGGCTCTGCCTCAGGGGTTGTAACTTGGCTCTGAAGAATGGTAGTGAGGTGGTATTTCTGACAGGTGTGGAGCTTTCCACCATCACTGAGGGCAGCAGGATGGGACTGGTTCTCATGACGGAAGAACTCCTTCAAGTCACACTATCTGCTCTGGCATGATATGAACACCTTGGAGAACAGTTGACAAGTCTTCCTTCAGCACTTTTTGTTTTGAAGAGTCAACAGAGGCTGGTACCTGTCGGAAAAAGTCAACCCTGTTCTTCTTGATTGGTTCATATAAGGTGGATTCTTCTTCCCCTTCCAGTCCCTTCATAAACTCCTGGAAACGGACCTTGCCTTTCTCAAGGTGTGTGCCAATCAGCTCTGCGGCAGTGTGGTGAGCAATATCCTTTGTATCAAGCGAAAGCAGGTCCTGACTCTCCTCCTGGAAAGGATTGCACATATCTGTCATGGCTTGTGAGAGCTCTTCTACTTTCTCAAGGAACACTCTTTGTGCTCGTTCTGTCTCCTCATGGTGGCTGGTGTGTTCAGTACCCTCTTTGGTCCCACATGCTGCCTCATACTGTGCAATCAAGTGGCTGACTTGAGGACCAGCTATCATCCATCTTCTCAGTGCTGATGGGTCTTCAGTCACGCCGATCACACCCCCGTCTGCCTTGATGACAGCGTTGGCCTGTCAACTTTCTCTTTCTGGTCTTTGTGTAGACGGACATCCCCATGTAAACAGGGAATGGGGTCTCTCTGTCTTTGGAGTGTCTGTGAGTTGCTGCTCCTTCTTTGTACCTTGCGTAGCAGTTGTACTGAAGCAGCTGAGCAATTGCTAGATCTGTCTTTGATGCGCCAAACCTCAGTTGAGATTTGATGTCCGCTCCGTGTTCAAGCATGGCCACAAACTGAAGAAGAGTGAGTGGAATGGCCTGCTCGATGCACCCCTCATGGAAGGTTCCATCAAATGTGGACTTGTGGTCCAGCATATGTCTTCGCAAGATGTTAGCTGCTTTGCCAAGGATAATAGCTTCACTATAATAGTCAGAGGCTTCTGACAAAACAAAGCCCACATCTTTCTGGAAAGCCAGAAGAACATCCCTTCCCTGCTTGTGCACTTCCAACTCAGGTATTTCTGACAGCAGTTTTTCCTTCAGTCTTGTGGAGTTGACAGCAGGTGCATCAACACCCAGCTGTTCCAGGCGCTGGACATACAGGTGAACTATGTCTGCAAGTCGGAAGACTGCAGGACCCTCATCAGATCTGATGGTCTCCACTAGATATGTGACTAGCTCTGAGAATGCCTGTGGGTGGGCATCCTCTTCGGGGGCACGTTCCTGTTCCAGAGTCTTGGTGGCTCTGAGGTACGTCCTCTCTCTATTGTACAGATCTGTCAAGCATGCAAAATGGTATTTGAGCTCCTGTACAATAGCATCTCCACCGCTGAGTCTTGCAAGAAGTTTTCCGTCATTTAAAGTTTGGGCACATTCATTAAGTCTGTTATTCAGGTTCATCGTCATAATTTGTCTGAGTTCAGAGGATGGGGCTTCTTTGTTACATATGAAACACGTTTGGCCTTCAAGGCTGGTTCTACGCAGCTTGGTCTGGCATTCTACTGGCTGAGCACTCTCTGCTCTTCTTTTTCTGGCTCTCTCCAGTTTCTGTTGTTGAACAGAAGGCGACAACTTTGGTGATACTGCGCCTTGTTCCTCCTCAGAGTTTCTTCAATGCCACTACCATCAAGTCTGGCTGGATCCAAAACAATAGGCATCTCATTAATTGCGTGAAAGAGGGGAATAGTAGTCGCAATCATAGTGTAGCCATCATGTTCTTGTGGTTGTTGTGCACGTGGTGACTTGAGCTCTTCACTCTTCTTCTTCTGGCAAAGACAACACTTGCTCCAGTCAGTCCGGAATTTAGACGGTCCTGGATCTGTATTTGCCATCTTGGTGAATACAGTAGGATTATTATCTGTAACACAGTTATAATAGATAACAGATAATCACAGTATATAACAGATAATCACAGTATGATATAACACAGTATGTTATATGATAACAGATATAACAGATAATCACAGTATGATAATTACCTGTATTCAGTGAATCAAGGCCGAGGGGTTATCCTTTTACCACCTTGATCACAATCATGCACAATAAGGTATGGGATACGACTAGGTTCGGGAATAAAAATATATGACCTACACCTAGCCCGATCGTTCATCCTTTTTTTTTTTTTTTTTTTTTTTTTAAGAGACCATGAACGGAGGAAGGAAAAACACAGATAAAACTAAAAGGTCCATGTGACTAAAGGCATCCTCCATTCATAAAATGTTTGTAACAACTGGATTTAAACATTTGTAGATTGTAAGTTTGTGGAAAGCAATTCGAGGGAAGTGAATTCCAAAGAGTAGTAGTTCTAGGGATAAATGAATTTTGATAAGCAGAAGTTCTGCATTGTGGAGGAGAAAGTGTAAATTCATGGGCGCTCTCAGCTGCCCTAGTTCTACGGGGAAAGATGTGGAGAGGCGGCACAATTGAAGCAAGTTCCTCGGAACAATTGCTGTGAAAATATCTGTAGAATAATGCAAGGGATGCAACGTTTCTTCGTATGGATAATGTAGGAAGGTCCTGTGTGATTGCAGGGTTATTGATTAATCTAATAGCTTTATTTTGAATTTTGTCCAACTGCCTCAATGCAACCACTCCACTTCCACTCCACAGAGGTGAACAGTAATCCATCTGAGAACGCACATGACTTTTATATGTTACGGCCAACTGCTCGTCAGTGAAGAATTCTCGAACTCTGTACAGGAGTCCCAGTTTTTTAGCGGCATTCTTAGCAATGCTTCTAACATAATGTGTCCAGCTCAAGTTAGTAGTTAATGTTACACCGAGAATGTCAATACTAGGGGAAGTGGGAATATTTACATCATTAAAAAATATATGGGAGTCAGTGAGATTCTGTCGGTTAGAAAATTGAATGTACTTGGTTTTCTGTGCATTAAAGGAAACTAGATTCTTTTGTCCCCATTCTTCAATTCTAGAAAGGTCCTGGTTCAGAGAGATTGCAGTGCTTATTTTTGAATTCATAAGATCGGGTTGGGTGAAAGAATTGGTAAATGTGAAGGAACTGTGGAGTGTTGAGTCATCTGCGTAGGAATGTATTGGATTATGAGTGGTAGATATGAGATCATTGATATGAATGAGGAACAGAGATGGGGCCAGTATCATTTAAGTCCCATGCGATCCGTACACCATCCCGGTAACTACATGCAAAGCAATGTAAAGCCCCGTTACCCTTGGCTCGGCTCTCCCGCGCTGGCACACCCTGTCAATTCAGGCGCAGCTATCTAACTAAACATCTATGTTAAACTACATGTAATCTACAGTAGCTAACTGATGCAGGGTTTATTAGACAGCATTTGGGACACTAAACTAATTATTTAGTTACACTAAACTAATTATTCAGCTGATACTGAACCCCATGCTAAGTTTCACAGCAGCGGTGCCACCAGTGTGCCCTGGCTGTGCGTTGACATCCGCTCTGTTGAGCTACTACTCTACACCTTCCGCTGCAAGTCCCCCCCCCCCCCCCCCTACCGCACCGCATCGTGTCATGTCCAGTTTGGAAGCCTTGTACAGGCTTTGTACAAGGCTTTGTAGCCTTGTACTTATGCTACACATACTAAACTTCTAACACTACTACGATATACACTACCATGCATTTTAGCCGAGTCAGACATAACATGAACCTCTAATTTAGCAGAATATTACGATTCCGGGACTGATATTATGGTACAAGGAAGCTAGTGAGTAAGTCCATGGTTCCAAATTCGGATTCTACATAGTGAAAAATGTATGATTTGACACCAAGATCATTCAAATAGGACAAGTCTTTGCGATTTTATTGCGAAATGCAATATTTCTGTATATTCAATGGCGGCCATCTTGAAAAATGGCCGCCATCTTGAATTTTTAGGTGCCTAACGGGTAATATCAAAAGAGCAATCCCCAAGGAGTATGTGTGCCAAATTTGGTGCTTGTTTCCGGAAATGAACGATTCTCCTGAAATTTGCAGTTATCTGCTCCACTATTATGGCTTTGGGGGATCTCAAAACTGAGGCTACCAATGTTAATGGTCTGCTGAAGAAGGGGGAGGAGAATACATAGTTTCCGGAGATATTATATTTATATTTCAGTATTGGAGGGTTGGAACCACGATGCATGAGAGATGAGGACATGAATTAGATATAAGTCAACGTGTAAAATTGGATCTTATATAATATATAATATATATATATATATTGTTACGAGGGGAGACGGGGGAAAACAGATGCTCAGATAGCCTAGCCCACAGCACCCTAACCCCGCAACAGACACGCTCTTAATATCTGACTCAAACACCAAGACACGCAGGTTCTCTAGGGAAAATCGTTATCTTCCTCTGACCTCTATTAAAGCAGCAACAAGGAGACACAAAATATCGATTGCCCCCGAGTCTGGTAGATAATGCGTATAATATTTAGGAGTACTTCTCTTCTAGACTGCACCTAACTGAGAAATATAACACTGCCAGACTCCCAGACACTTCATAGTATGCCCAATCGCTTAGGAATTAGGAACACTAGAAAGCAGAAACATGGGGGAGTCTGAAGCACTAACCTAAGACATGGAACACATGAGTTGACATTCCAGTAGGTTGGGGATATGTTACCCTGGAGCATACCTCCAAACCACTGTGAATGTCAACTTCAATAATAAAGGAGAAATATACATGTAATATCAATAGGCAATGCAGTTAAACAATGGGAAAGAATGCACGGAAGACAGGGTGAAGCTTATATACTAAGATTGCCAAAGAAGAACAGAATGCAGTAATTAAGATTAAACTAAAGATGTTAAAACAAAACAATATGCTCAATATGACTCCCGCCCCTGCTATGCTCCAATCAAATAAAGAACCCAAAAGAAATATGCGGTATGCAAGGGACAACACGAAGCAAGCCAACACCGACAGACAAGGATGTTGCTATATCAAGGGGCGGAACTGAAGTGCCGGCCCCGCAGCCGCGAGAGTCGGGCGGGGCCTCGCGTGGCGGGGAAGGGCTCCAGGCGTCGCAAGAATTGTCAATAGGAGTGTTCAATTTGTAGACAAGCTTGCCAGATGTCACCAGATTCTCCAATTATTGCAATAAAATGTGAACAAGACTAAGAAGGGTGTCAGTTTCTAAATTATGTGTCTATTTTTCCTGTAGTTAATAGTCTTATGACAAGCGGTTTTAATCTCATATATTCTTCATATATATTATAATAATCTCTTATATATTTTAGCTCACTACTATATCGTATATTTAAAATAAGAGAGCAAGACAAAATATTTTGTTGTGAAATAAATCCATTACAAAATGGTAAATACTGGTTGCAAAAAATAAATAGTATATGATATACCTTCTTGTGTATGCTAATGATATATTTATAATAGTGGTATCTAAATTAAACAACGCTTTTATAATTAAATTGACATTTCATTCAGTTACTTATTTTTCTCTGAACAGGACTGCCGGACTTGAGAAGGAGCTATTTTTTTATAGAGGCTGTTGATTGGCTAATGGATAAGCGTACGAGTAGTAAATCAAGATATCTTCATTATATCATATATAATTTGTAAATACTTTAATTACAAGCAATTTCAACAATTGAGTCATGTTCTAGAGTGATATCCGAACACCGTGGTATAAAATATGTCACATAATATAGGCTACACTATTAACGTAAATATTATAAAGTGAACACAGACAAAATAAAAAGGTATGAGAATAATTGCTAAGCGAGAGAGTAGACTGCCTGACGAGAGAGCGGAGTTCTCGAGGCTATCAGCCAATCAGGGGCTGATATTCTAACTTACCACCACCATGTTGACTTACTCTGGTGTTAGGAAGCCTGTGCATATATTAAAAATACAGAGGCTTGTGATTGGCTAAGGCAGGTGAGATGTAAGCCGAGGCTCAGTCAGTCTACAAATCTCGCTTACTTGTTGGCTTTAGCAATTTGTATTTCGCTTGTGTTCACTTTATAATATCTATGTTATTAACACATTACGAGCGGGCCCGTCAGTTTTTTTCCACTACGCGCCCAGCGGGGGGTTTATACCATAAATGGCCTTGTTTCCGTGCTCTTTTTCATGCATAAACAAGAGCCAGAGCGTAATACAACGCCCTGAAAGGGCGTTAATTGAGCTTTCCAATGACACCTGAACCATCCTTCTACGATCACTGGTTGTCTTGCAACGATCGTGCAACCGAAGGGCAAAATCGCTAAAATACGTTCATTTCGTTACATAATTACGTGTGTAGCGAGGGAGGGAGGGTGGATGTGTGTGGAATAAATGTCAGTAGGCCCATGGCAGCCGTGGCGAGCGGTCATGAGGCAACCTACGCTCCTCCCGTCGCTCGTCTCTCTCTGAGCCAATATTGCGCCAAAATTGCACACAGACTGAAGTCGGGCCCCGCCACATAGTCCAGATTTTTCTATACAGACTCAAGTCGGGCCCTGCTAAACAAGGATTAATGTGTTATAATTTATGTGATATATTTTAGCTCTCAGGGTTCGTATATCACTTTAGATTATCACATTATCATTAACATTGCTTACAAGTTTAGAGTTTCAATAATATAAATGGAATAATTAAGTTATCTCAACTTTATCAACACAAATCAATCAACAACCAATCAGCATCTTCTGTATACAATATTCTACTCTACAATGAAAAATAGAAATGTACTTTATAAAATATATATCCATTAGATGTATCTGTTAAACACCATAATGTAGGAAAAATTATTCTAAAATTATACTTGATGTTTTGAAATCACAACTAAAGAGATATAGTAAGTATTAGCAATGTTCACATTTTATTATTTTATTAGTGATAAATTAAAGAATCTGGTGACATCTGGCAAGTATGCCCACAGATTGAACACTCCTATTATCTCCGGCTGCCTGTGCTCTCATCAACAACAAAAGTAATAAAATAAATATGGTTCATCATTGTGTAACTTATGATAAACTGCATTAATCACACAAGACTAAATAAACTAACTAATTCATAGGGCTAACAAGACGGCAACATATCACAGGGCGCCAGCCAGCTTCACAAGGGTTCGCTCGTGGGAACAAAGCCAGAGGCTAGCCTCGCCCCAGACCCCTGCAATATAGGCCTCATACTTATAACTCGCTCACAAATGATATACTGTAGGCTACAAACTCATTTGGGAGTGACACCCTCACACCCAGGGGGAGTCTGTTGGTGCATCTTGAAACAACAGACTGCTCACACTTCAAATAACACTACAAAACATACACAACTACAGTATTTTTTAGTATTTTTATAGTTTTTATATTTTTGTATTTAAAAATGTTCTTCTATACAGAAACACAGCAACTCCTACTTTACGACCCTACGCTGGGCTACATACGGCAACCAACAAGCACCAGACGTAAACATGCTAATCAAACTAAAGTAGGAGGCTACACCAACACTGACTGAACGGCGAGGGTTTTGCTTAAAACATACCCTCCCGTGACAAACAATCAGCCATAACATTATCAGTGCCCTTAACATGCCACACATCCAAACTGTGTTCCGGCAGCAAAACAACACCTGACACTGATAAACGGCCCAGTCCACCACAAGACTGGCACTTCTCTTCGCTCTCTTAGGCAACGGGACCTGCCAATAACCCTTCACTAATTCCACCTTAGTGATAAACGTGGCAGCCCCGATGCGGTCGTCAACTCTGGGTAATGGATAGGCGTCTGTCTGGGATAATGCACTAGCATCAACAAAAAAACGGGTCTTGCCACTCTGCTCAGGTTGCAAAGTCACTGGCAAAGACCACTCACGATATCCCTTATCCCTCAGACCCTTCTCCAACATGTTGTCCAGCTCTGCTTTTAAGACAGGCTGTCGAGCAGGATTTATACGGTAGGGAGCCAACTTGAACTTTGCACTGTCTCCAGCCTCTATGTCGGGTGCCACCCCGGACATCAGGCCTGGAGAATCAACAAACATGCAGAAGTACTGCCACAGCCTAGTAAACAACTCCTCTTGGCGCTTAGGAACAAGAGGTTGCAACTTATCTCGAAGAACAACATGCTCATTGCCCTCCCACAACCCAGCCGGGCCCGCAGCCTCTAAACTATAGTCTCCCTCCTTCTCCTCCTTCGTCCCTAATACAGCCAGGTCATGAGAGGGCGAATCTGTTCCACCTGTGCAGTCACTCCCACAATTCATAAGTGCCAAGGCTTCCCCGCCGATACCATACATGCGCACCCCCGCATTCCTTGCGGCTACACCTGCCTGCGCAGCATCACCGCCTTCAGCGCCACGGCCAGATGCAGTCGGTCTATGGTAGGGCTGTTGCATTTTACTACGGCAGCATTGGGAGGCTATGCGACGGTCGGGCGTATCTATTACATAGTTAACCTCACCAATCTGCTTAATGTCCTGATACTGACCACAAAACTTAGCCATAGGCCCTGAACTGACAACCGTGCCAAAGCCTCGTCGCCCACCTTGAACACCCTAGATTTAGCCTGTTTGTTACAAGGGTCTCTCATCTTCGTGTTCATGCTGCTAACCGGGATAGCCTCCGGGTGTCTAGTGGTAGTATCAATAATATTAAAGTGTGCAAGTATTTATCTCCCGACCTGGTGGGTAATATGGGGCCAACCATGTCAACTATGACACGAATCAATGGCGGTTCAACTGCAGGTGTAGGGATCAAAGGTGCCACAGGTATCCCTGGGTGGGGTTCTCTAACTACTTTACCAATATGACACATCAAAAAAGAAGCCACCGATGCATGCATATTAGGCCACCAAAAATGAGAATGTAGCCTATCAGTAGTCTCACATACCCCTAAATGACCCGCCAGTGGTGCCACCTGCGTTAGCCTAACCAGCCCTTCCCGGAACTGGGCAGACACCACTAAATGCTCCTCCCCCAAACCTAAGTTCGTATCCGGCTTCCACTGCTGATACAACAATGCCCCCTATACAACAAGTATCTCTGCTTGACCGTTCTTCCCACCAGTCGTACCAACCTTCTTAAACAGGAGGCCTAGACTGGGGTCCTCTTGCTGCAACTTGCTCAGTTTGTTTCTAGGTAACTCCATCAAGGCAGTTGCCTCTGACCTCTCAAAAATATCAGAAGGTTGAGTCGGTTTCACTGTGTCAGACTCCTCGTCCGGCACTAGGTCACCTCTACTAATCTCGGTAGCCTCACTGGGGTCAGCCAAGCCCACAGTTGCCTACGGACCAGTGTCATCTAGTAGTGCATCATGGGATGGCCCGCACTCATGGCCGTCGGCCCCCGCATACATTAAATCATCCACCTGTTGTGCCAAATGTGCCACTGATTGGGTCACTGCACCAACAGGGTAGATAGAGTCCATGTTATCTTCTTGCAAACAACCACTACCAGGGGGTACAAAAGCAGCCTCAGTGACGACTATAGGAGGCGGGAATACTACATCCCCTGCCAAGTCAGTCCCGAGCAAAAAGTCCACCCCCTCAACTGGCAGTGTCCACCATAGCCACCTTACACTCGGCAGTCAAAAGTGGGCACTCTAGGGTCACCGGGAATAATCACAGAATTGTTCACTGTTGATTCCCCTGCACATCACAAACTCTCCCGTACTAATAGGTCCCCCTGTCAGGTTGTGACACATGGAATGTTGCGCACCAGTATCCATAAACACCTTGACAGGGTAAGTCTGCTCCCCAACCCGTACAAATCCATCATGTATTAACGGCCGACACCAATCAGGGGAAGTCTGGTTATGCTCAGGTGGTGATACCATCTGGGGCGGCAAAGTGCTTACTACCCTGCTTCGCGCTGGCCAACACTGCCCCCCAAACTCACCAGTACCTGGCTTGCCTTTCACAGACACCTCCCCTAATGTCGCCACCAACAGGACAGCCTTTGGTTCCTGGGTAGCCTTCCATTTAGCACACTGCGAGGTTTAATATGACCCACTTGCTTGCAAAAAAAACATCTCACTTCCGTAGAAGCTTGCTGGTTGTCAGCCTGGGTATAATGTTGTGTCTTATTTGTGGTACATTTGGGTGATGATGGGCGAGCTGATACTGTGGCTGCTTGGTGCACAGGTCGGTCTCTCCTGTCACCAATGCTCCCCATGCACATGCCACGCCGGGCTAGTACAAAGTCATCAGCCCAAACTGCTGCTTCCCTTATTGATTTAAACCGCTTTTCTTTTAATTTTTCCCCAATGTCCTTTTCAACTATGCTTGCAAACTGCTCCATCAGCCAAACCTCACATGCCACCTCAAAATTACCAGCTGATTCTGAATGCAGCCACTTAGCTAGAGTATCGCGCAGGTACCTGGCACATTCCACATGCGAGTCCCCCTGCCGCTTCCGAGCCCCCCTGAAGGCCAACCTGTAAGCCTCGGGACGCAGCTCGTAGGCTTTTAACACAGCTACTTTAAGTACATCATACTCTAGCTCCTGCACTTCTAGGTGATCATATGCATCGAGAGCCTTGCCTTTTAACACATTAGACACCAACGCTGCCCAGTGGTGCCCCGGCCACTGATACTCGTGGGCCTTCTTCTCAAAATGTAAGAACCACTCGGTGACCGTAAGTTCATCGAAGGCCGGCACGAGTTTCAGCCGTCGAGACAACAACACCTCTTCTGCCTCCTCCCTAGATGCATGACCAGCACTATTCCCGTCATCCCTGCCCACTAGTTTCCAAGTTCATCTTCTCCAAATCTACCTGTATTCTCTTCTCAATCTCCATCTTCCTCAACGCAAGCTCCCTATCTTGCTCTCTATCTTTCTCTCTCTCTCTGTCTCTCTTTCAACTCCATTCTCTTGAGCTCCAACTCAACCTCTAGACTCTTTCTCGAACCTATCGGGGTTATAGGAGGAAACTGGGCATAAGGGGGAACATTGTGCTGAACACTCACTGTATGAGTAGCATCGAAATGCTGGGGCGAGGCCAACGACACATGGGGGGAAGAAGGAGGATACTGAGGATTGCTAGCATAACTTGAAACAAATGTACTGGCCATAGGGGCCTGAACATAGCCCTGTAAAAATGAAGGGGCCGTACTGATAAGGTTAAATGCTGGCAGTGGAGGCGTGGTGGCAGGTGCTGCGGTAGTAGTGGGAGACTGCCTACATACAGTATCACCTTGCTCTGGAGTTGTTGCTCCACTCCGGTCCCCAGTAGAATGGTAGCTAGCCTGGCTAATAGGACGCTGTGGCACATGCTGGATGGCGCCCTCATCCACAACATGAGTACTTGCTTCCTGAAGACCACTACACTGTGCAGCTAACTTAGTCACCTCTTGAACTAACTCTGCCTTAGACATACCACTGCACCTCCATCCATACGCCTCCAACACACGTCTTAATTCATCACTACTCCTGCTAGCAACCTCTTCTTGACTAGGTTGGGTTGTAATAAACTGCAAGGCGTCCTCCTTCCCCACAATATGAACAGGAATGTAATCAACATGCGACATCTTAGCAATAGTTGTGGACACAGGTTAATGAAATAAGAATACAATGTCCGTAGTCTTTCAATTACTAGAAAAATTACTGACAATCTAAATATAATTGCTTCACACCACAATAACTCTATACTATCACATTATCCTAGGCGAGGTCGCCACTGTTACAAAGGAGTACAAAGGAGTACAAAGGAAATCAAGCAACAACAGATCTAGTGACCCTTCTAGGTTGCTTGTCCTCCAAAACACTGAGGATCAAGTGTCCAAACAGTGGTTTAGAGTGGATAAGGGAACATTGGAAAGGGAATTACTGCCCTGGAACTAATGTCCGTGGCAGGATTAGGAAGTTAGTAGGGGACAGATGGGTTAGTAACTGAGCGGGGGATAAATAAAGTTATTCATTTACAAACGCAGTCAGTCGCGGGTTTGATGCGAGATATTTGTCTAGGCGGAGTTTAAATGAATCAACGGTGATGCAGTCTATAAAGTTTCGGGGAAGCCCATTCCACAAGTTGACAACTCGATTGAAGAAGAAATTCTTAGATTCGTGTGAGTTAAAAGATTTACCAATAATTTTGCAACCGTTTCCCCATGTGTAATTAGATTGGTCGATAGTGACGTACTTACTACAGTTCATATTGTCGATGCCTTTGATGATTTTAAACACTTGAATTAAGTCACCTCTTAATCTGCGCTGGGTTAAAGGAAATAGATTTAATTCTCTAAGACGCTCTTTGTATGGTTTGTTCTTTAGGCTAGGTATAATTTTGGTAACTCTACGTTGAACTCGTTCTAGCTTGTTTATATCTTTTTGGTAATAAGGGCATCAGGATTGAACGCAGTATTCCAGAAGAGGGCGGACTAAGGAATTGTAAAGGGTTAGGATAACTTCTTTGGATTTATGCTCAAATGACCTGCCTATAAAGCCAATTATTTTGTTTGCCTTCTTAACAACTTCTGAACATTGTTGACTCGGTTTTAGGTTACTCGATATTGTTACTCCCAGATCGGTTTCTCTGTTTACATTCTTAAGCTGAGTGCCATTCATCGAATAGTTTGCTTTCTCATTTAGGTATCCGATATATAGTACTTTACTTTTATCCGCATTGAAACTCATTTGCCAAATTTGGGCCCAACATGACAATTTATCTAGATTGTGTTGCATATCGTCAACTTGTTCTTTTGAGAGTACGCTATTTGCAATTTTTGTATCGTCAGCAAATTTTGAGATTGTACAGGTGAGACCCTCATCTATGTCGTTGATGTAAATTAGAAAGAGAATTGGTCCTAGTACCGATCCCTGGGGTACCCCGCTACTTACATTGGTCCATTTTGATGCCTTACCGTTTATGACTACTCTTTGCTTTCTGTCGCTAAGCCAATTTTCTATCCATTTCAACACACCGTCTTGTATTCCATGCGCTTTTAGTTTTAGCAGTAAACGTTTGTGGGGAACTTTGTCAAAGGCCTTTTGAAAATCAAGGTATATTATATCTACAGCTTTACTCTCATCGTAGAGGTTGTGGATATCGTGGAAGAAGTCTAAGAGGTTTGTTAAACAGGAACGTTTTTTACGAAAGCCGTGTTGAGTATCTTTAAGTATGTTATTTTCCTCTAAGTGATTTACGAGTATGTCTCGTATGACCGTTTCTAGCATTTTACATACAACTGAGGTTAAGCTAATTGTACGATAGTTACTGGATAGGGATTTGCTGCCTTTTTTGAATATCGGTGTTACGTTGGCTAGCTTCCACTGATCGGGCATAGTTCCAGACTGCAAGGATCTATTGAATAGTAATGTCAGTGGTTTGGAGAGCTCATCCTTAGCTTCCTTTAGAACTCTAGGCGAGATTGTATCAGGTCCATGCGTTTTATTTACCTTGAGTTTATCTAAACAATTCAATACTTCTCTCTCTGTAACGGTGATATTGCTTAGAACATCTGAATTATCAATCTGAATCGGCGATGGTGTAGGGATATCACTGAGGTCTTCTGTTGTAAAAACTGATGCAAAGAAGGTATTGAGGGCATTACTCATTTGTACTTCGTCTTTGGTGTATTCTCCATTTTCATCGACTAACAGTCCAACAGTTGAAGTAACTACTTTTTTCTTTCTGATATAACTATAGAATTCTTTCGGGTTTGTTTTATTTTGATTCGCAATATGTAACTCTAAGGTCTTTTTACTTTGCTTAATTAAGACCTTAATTGCTTAATCTTTCTGCCTCACACATCAGGGGTATCAGGAAAACCCTCTTTATATAACATACACATCCAACTTCACGACATTGCCCTACATTGCTATCCTCTATCCATAAAACACTACTCTTCCCACTACATATCATACATGTAACACCATACACCTTACCCAATAAACATGGCAGTACAATTGTTAAAAGCAAACCTGGTGGTCCCTCGGATATCCACCCCCGGCAGGGTTGGGTCATTGACACAGGGCCCTCCCGGTCATCATCATGCGACTGTGTCAAGAGCATTGCAACGTCCCAAAGCTGCTCGTCGGTGCAGCTTTTTCGTTAGCAATATAAGGGGACTTCACTCTAACATCAATTCTGTACACCAATTTCTTCAAGCAGAATCCCCTACTCTCCTTTTTTTGACAGAGACTCAAGTAACATCCACATCTGACACGTCTAGATTTAATTTTCCAGGTTATCAGCTGCTCCAAAATTTCAGACCTAAAGGAGGTGTATGTTGCTTCGCAAAATCTGAAATTGCCCTGGAGGAGGTTACTAGTTTCAATTGTCCCTATTTTGATTATTCTATATACAAATTAATTTCTGCTGGTAAATTTAAATACATATGTTGCATCTACCGTTCCCCAAATACTCCTCCAGAGCAAAGTCTTTTTGATTCTCTGTCCTCACAACTCAGTGTCCTCAACTTAAATGCTTCTTCTGAAATCACTGTGTTGGGTGATTTTAATGTCCATAATGTTGAATGGCTCACTCATTCAGCCAGGACTGATGATGCTGGTCTTGAATGTGAGCTATTTGCAGACTCATTTAATCTCACTCAACTAGTCAACCAACCCACCCGTGTACCAGATAATCCTAATCATAATTCCCACCTACTGGACTTATTTTTAACAACCAATTCAGAAAATTATGATGTTACAGTGAGGTCCCCGCTTGGATCTTCTGATCACTGTCTGATACAGGCCACCTGTCTATCACCTACCACACCTTCCCACTCTGAACCTGTTTTGGTGACTAAATGGCATTACGATAGGGCAGACTAGGAGCGTCTTCAAGGTTTCTTTATTGATATTCCCTGGACCTCTTTCTTTTCTAATGATGCACACTCCACCTTGAGCCACATACAAGATTTTGTAAAAATTGGAATGGAAACTTTTATTCCTCATCAAAAGTACAGTAAAAGATCTAATTCACCTAAATGGTTTGACCATAATTGTGCTAGAGTAACTGAACAAAAAGCAATAGCCTACAATGCATACACAAGATCAAAAACACATGAAGCCTTTAATTACTTTAGAAACATCAGAAATCATGCCAAAACTGTATTAAACCTAACTAAATCAAACTTTCTCCACAAGCAGGCAAATAAACTTCTAAATAATCCAAATGATAACAAAATATTTAGGTCTACTCTTAACTCATTTAAATCCAACTTCACTACTGCTTCATCCATTCCACCATTAAAATCTCCGACTGGCAATCTTGTAAGTGACCCACGAGGTAAAGCTAACCTTCTTGCGGATATTTGCTCCACCAACTCAACCTTAGACGAAATAAATCAAGATGTCCCTGTACTTAATTTTAATTCGCCTGAAATTCCCTCACTTAAGATCCACACCAGACATGTCAAAACTATTTTGCAGAATCTCTCGGTAGATAAGGCTCCTGGTCCAGATGAAATTCCTCCAATAGTACTTAAGAATTGCTCCTTGGTGCTCGCTCCTGTATTGGCAAAAATTGTCCGTCTGTGTACTCATACCTCATGCTTCCCAGTACCCTGGAAAGAAGCAAACATCCATCCAGTTCCTAAAAAAGGTGCCTCTTCAGATCCATCAAACTACAGACCAATAGCTATAACTTCCACTCTTGGTAAAGTCTTTGAAATTATATTAAATAATCACATAATTAAGCATCTTGAGAATAATAAATTAATCAGTGATAGGCAATATGGTTTTAGACGATGTCGATCAACTGCAGACATGCTTTGCCTTCTTACGCATCAAATCAACCAAGCTACAGACCAACATGGTGAAACACATACAATAGCACTGGATATATCAAAGGCATTTGATAGAGTCTGGCATCAATCCTTATTGTCGAAGATGTCACACTACGGCCTTGCATCATTAGTTCCACTAATTTCTTCTTATCTTCATAACAGAAAAATATGTGTAATGGTAGATGGCCTTTATTCTCAATTTCACTCAATAAATGCTGGTGTTCCCCAGGGATCAGTTTTGGCCCCAATTCTGTTCCTCATTCATATCAATGATCTCATATCTACCACTCATAATCCAATACATTCCTACGCAGATGACTCAACACTCCACAGTTCCTTCACATTTACCAATTTTTTCACCCAACCCGATCTTATAAATTCGAAAATAAACACTGCAATTTCTCTGAACCAGGACCTTTCTAGAATTAATGGATGGGGACAAAAGAATCTAGTTTCCTTTAATGCACAGAAAACCAAGTACATTCAATTTTCTAACCGACAGAATCTCACTGACTCCCATATATTTTTTAATGAAGTAAATATTCACACTTCCCCTAGTATTGACATTCTCGGTGTAACATTAACTACTAACTTGAGCTGGACACATTATGTTAGAAGCATTGCTAAGAATGCCTCTAAAAAACTGGGACTCCTGTACAGAGTTCGAGAATTCTTCACTGACGGGCAGTTGGCCGTGATATATAAAAGTCATGTGCGTTCTCAGATGGATTACTGTTCACCTCTGTGGGGTGGAAGTGGAGTGGTTGCATTGAGGCAGTTGGACAAAATTCAAAATAAAGCTATTAGATTAACCCGTGGAGCCCCGGCTAGTTTTGTAATGTTTGCGCACCAGAACCCGGCCGGTTTTCAAAAAATGGTTTTATTCCAGAAACAATAGCGAATGGGTTAGGAATGAAGGAAAAACCACGAAAAACCGCTCAAAAAGCTTAAAAAATGGTCCTACAGAGCCCCCGAAAACGGATTTTAACAAGAGTAAAAAATTGAAGGCAATTATCCCAAAAAAAACAGGTTATTGCGCGCTCGCGCGCACGCACGTGGACTTTGAGAGTTTTTCAACCATCGGCACGGTTTGCGTGGGATACGTACACAGTTCCCATACAAATCTGAGCCCTCTTGAGTGGCTACACCTGAGGTTACGGTCGGCGCAATTAGGGTGACGCGCCAGGCGCGTCTCTGGGGCTGTGCGTTACATACATCGCCGACGCGTCAGGCGCGTCGCTGGGGCTGTACGGGTTAATCAATAACCCTGCAATCACACAGGACCTTCCTACATTATCCATACGAAGAAACGTTGCATCCCTTGCATTATTCTACAGATATTTTCACAGCAATTGTTCCGAGGAACTTGTTTCAATTGTACCGCCTCTCCACATCTTTCCCCGCAGAACTAGGGCAGCTGAGAGCGCCCATGAATTTACACTTTCTCCTCCACAATGCAGAACTTCTGCTTATCAGAATTCATTTATCCCCAGAGCTACTACTCTTTGGAATTCACTTCCCTCGAATTGCTTTCCACAAACTTACAATCTACAAATGTTTAAATCCAGTTGTTACAAACATTTTATGAATGGAGGATGCCTTTAGGCACATGGACCTTTTTGTTTTATCTATGTTTTTCCTTCCTCCGTTCATTGTCTCTTAAAAAAAAAAGATAAAAAAAAATTAACTTTTTGGCTTTGCGTCGTAGCTCTACAAATTTCAGCCGTTCTTCGTCATTACGAGGGGAGATGGGGGAAAACAGATGCTCAGATAGCCTAGCCCACAGCACCCTAACACCGCAACAGACACGCTCTTAATATCTGACTCAAACACCAAGACACGCAGGTTCTCTAGGAAAAATGGTTATCTTCATCTGAGCTCTATTAAAGCAGCAACAAGGAGACACAAAATATCGATTGCCCCCGAGTCTGGTAGATAATGCGTATAATATTTAAGAGTACTTCTCTTCTAGACTGCACCTAACTGAGAAATATAACACTGCCAAACTCCCAGACACTTCATAGTATGCCCAATCGCTTAGGAATTAGGAACACTAGAAAGCAAAAACATGGGGGAGTCTGAAGCACTAACCTAAGACATGGAACACATGAGTTGACATTCCAGTAGGTTGGGGATATGTTAGCCTGGAGCATAACTCCAAACCACTGTGAATGTCAACTTCAATAATAAAGGAGAAATATACATATAATATCAATAGGCAATGCAGTTAAACAATGGGAAAGAATGCACAGAAGACAGGGTGAAGCTTATATACTAAGATTGCCAAAGAAGAACAGAATGCAGTAATTAAGATTAAACTAAAGATGTTTAACACCTTACGAGCGGCCTATGCGGTTTATTTATATGTACCGCCCAGCGGGGTGTTTTTAGCCAAAATAGGGCTGTTTACGTGATCATTTTCATGCCTAAATAAGACCCAGAACGTAAAACAAGTACCTATCCCTGAAAGGGCATAAACAGAGCTTTCGAATGACACCATAACGATCCTTTTATGATGGCTAGTTTTCTTGCAATAACCGTGCAACGCGAGTGCAAAAAGCATGTAATTAGCCACTTTCCCGATACAATTCCTTATATAGCGAGTGAGAGAGGGAGGAGGGAGCTGGGATTCGTGTCAGTATGTTCGCCGCGGTGGTCTGGAGCAGTCATACGCTCGCTACTCTCCTGCCACCACTTGTCTCTCTCTCTCAGCAACATTACGTGCTGAAATTGCCACTCGACCTATGTCGAGCGCCGCCACATAGTCCAGCTTTATTAAATACGACTTATGTGGTGAGCCGCTAATTAAGGGTTAAAAACAAAACAATATGCTCAATATGACTCCAGCCCCTGCTCTGCTCCAATCAAATAAAGAACCCAAAAGAAATATGCGGTATGCAAGGGACAAACACGAAGCAAGCCAACACCGACAGACAAGGATGTTGCTATATCAAGGGGCGGAACTGAAGTGCCGGCCCCGCAGCCGCGAGTTTCGGGCGGGGCCTCGCGTGGCGGGGAAGGGCTCCAGGCGTCGCAAGAATGCTCAATTATCTCCGGCAGCCTGTGCTCTCATCAACAACAAAAGTAATACAATAAATATGATTCATCATTGTGTAACTTATGATAAACTGCATTAATCACACAAGACTAAATAAACTAACTAATTCATAGGGATAACAAGACGGCAACATATCACAGGGCGCCAGCCAGCTTCACAAGGGCTCGCTCGTGGGAGCAAACCAGAGGCTAGCCTCGCCCCAGACCCCTGCAATATAGGCCTCGTACTTGTAACTCACTCACAAATGATATACTGTAGGCTACAAACTCATTTGGGAGTGACAATATATATATATATATATATATATATATATATATATATATATATATATATATATATATACACTCCCAGACGGACTCAAACCTCCGACATGTCCAAGCTTCTAATCCTCTACACCACTCGTTCTGAATGTCTGAGGTTCGAGTACACGTGCATATATATATATATAAAGAGTAATACCAGTGCTGATATAAACATCTTTATTGATTGTGGGACGCGTTCGGCTTAAGCACAAGCCATCTTCAGCCTAAAAAGCAAAGAAACAGCCTACATAAATATCTACAAGTCATAATAGATTACATGAAATAATACAAACGTGTAGGGGGTAAATGGGGTTAAAGAGAGATCAAAACATTCTGGAAAATAATTGAATCCATGTGGGACTAAATATCTAAATATACCGCAAAGTATTATTATGTACGAAATCCAAACTGTTATTATATGTGAGAAGTGTAGAGATATGTGTACATTGTGTCCAGTTAAATCTAAATATAATTATAATATCCTAAGTGAAATGAAATACAAGATCTAGTAGAATAACAATTCTGTTATTACCTCGGTCTACAGAAAACCCACATTCACAGGTCTCACTACGAAATTTACTTCAAATATCCCTATTCAATTTAAAAGAAACCTTGTAATCCCCTTAGTCACAAGGGCCTATCACATTTGTTCATCGTATATTGCTTTGCATATTGAACTCGAACACCTACGAAATACCTTAAATCTTAATGGTTTCCCCCTTAACTTTATCAACACTTACATTGGCCAACAAATCAGTAAATTGCGTTCACCTCCCTTAAGACTACCAACAGTTCAGATAGCAGTAATTTATTTTTCTATCCCCTTCATTGGAAAAACATAATTTTCAATACGAAACCATGTCACCAATTTGTTTCGAGAATGTTATCCACAGATACAGTTGAGAGTTGTGTTCAAATCCCATACTTCGTTAGGTAATTGCTTTACATTTAAAGACCAAATCCCCGATGTTTTGCGATCGTCAGTGGTGTATCAGTTTAAGTGTAGTGGATGTAATTCCTCTTACATTGGTCAAACCAAACGCCATCTCACCGCCAGGATCGCGGAGCATCGAGGAAGGTCCTTTAGAACGAATTTTCCGTTGTCCAAACCTTCATGCTCTGCTATACGAAACCATTCTGAAGCTTCAATTCACCCAATACGCACACATGATTTTAGCATATTGTACACATCTTCTTATGACAGTTCCCGCCTGATAGCCAAGAGCTTATTAACACAACAGTTTCGTCCCTATCTTGGTTCCCAGGAGTCCTCAACACCCTTACTGTGTTTTTGAGATCTTGTGATGTTATGATGTATGTTATATTTTAGCATTCATAGTATTACTAGATCTTGTATTTCATTTCACTTAGGATATTATAATTATATTTAGATTTAACTGGACACAATGTACACGTATCTCTACACTTCTCACATATAATAACTGTTTGGATTTCGTACACAATAAGTAATAATACTTATATTTAGATATTTAGTCCCACATGGATTCAATTATTTTCCAAAATGTTTTGATCTCTCTTTAACCCCATTTACCCCCTACACGTTTGTATTATTTCATGTAATCTATTATGACTTGTAGATATTTATGTAGGCTGTTTCTTTGCTTTTTAGGCTGAAGATGGCTTGTGCTTAAGCAAAACGCGTCCCACAATCAATAAAGATGTTTATATCAGCACTGGTCTTACTTTTTATAATACGTCTTTGCTTCCCACGTGACGAAAGTATCCGCTTCTATATATATATATATATAATTTTTTTTTTTTTTTTTTTTTTTTTCTAGTTTTATACAATTAACATTATGGGTCTTGCTATATCTTTGGATGTTTAATACATTGTATGTAGAGGCAAATATTGTAGGCTAAAACAAGGCAATAACATAAATGCATCGCGCTAGTTCAATTGACTACTTGCGAGTTTTGGTCTATAGGGAAGTTGGAGCTGTAGACATCAATATTTAGCAGAATTACTAGCTAAAATACGGTCATAATACATATCGAAATCCATAAAACCAAATTGATCATATTTGCTATCCATCAGAAACCCGCATTATTATTGGAGTTATCTTTAATATCAATGTTCACGGCTCCAACTTCCTTATAGCATGAAACTCGCAAATGATCAATTATCGCTACAGAGGGAACGGCATAGTATTATTAAATATAAGCGTATAATACTGACGTCGTCTGTATATAAACGAATCGTGATGAACAACATCAGTAAATTACAAATACAGTAATAAACTTTTATCATAACGTCTCGTGCTCATACAGGATTGGTTAATTTATTATTAACCAATTTATAAGGCTCCAAACATCAAACATATTAAGGAAAACATGTTCTAGACATATGTTACGACCGGGACTCGTATAAAACAAGGGCTCTTAATCATTGGACTAGAAAGGCACACAGCCACAACGGTAACACTAGATCCAACCCTCGAACTTATAATGCCGGCACACAAAAACACCTATACCCTCTAGAGTTAAATCTGCGATAACGGGGTATCCTATAACTCGGTATAAGTGCACTACTACTACAGGCTGATAATCTCTGATACAGCCTGATCACAACAACATACAATTACGTTAATAAGGTATACAAGGAAAAGGATAGAGAGCTTAATTAAATCACTGAAATGATTTAATGCAAAAAAGAAGGTATAATTAAAGTTATTCTAAACAATAATAAACTGTCACTCCTATATTAAAGAAAGTGAACGAAAGTCTTAAAGCATCGAGCAGGAATCTTCTGAAGAAAGTCTGATGCTGCTTAAGATGATCGAATCGGATTTTGAACTGTTATATAAAGCAGGAACAAGATATGACAAGTGTATGGACATACAGTGTTAACTGTCACGGGAATAATAATAAATGTGCAAAAGTACTATCTCCAACAACAAAAGAAGTACTTCCTCAGGCAACACAAAAGCCTGCTCGGGTTGTGCAACTCAACAACAACCAAGGCTTACAATAAACGTGAATAAAAATGCTGCATACATAACATAAGAGTTTATAATCTTAATCGGGTGTCTGCTAGGCGAATAAAGTCTAGCTGGGATGTAGTAGGCTAGGAAACAATGGCTGAGCAAGCGGCTCGTAGCCTAGCGAGGTCCTTAAGACTGTACGGCCAAATTACGTTAAATGACGGGGTGCTCTCTTGAGAGATCCAGATCGCTAGTATCTGGTTCTCTCCTGGCGACCCTCTCAAAGTCAAAGCAAAACGAGTTAGCACACTGTTGGGTGGCAGAGGCAAAAGCCCTCACTCGCAACACAGTGCTAAACTCACAAGGTACACAGTCAGAAAGACAACCTAGGCTTCCCACGTATCCGTTGCGATTGTACAGGTTCAGCAAAACCTGGTACACATCGGAAATCACAACAACAATAGCCTCACCCCAGTCTAGCAATAAATAGCCCAGCAGACAACCAAGAAAAAGGTAGGGAGACACCGTGAGTGTGTCGAACCTCTACAGACAAAATGGTAACCCCTCCAAAATGCCTAACTAAACATGTAATATCTAAGAGCTTCAGCATATAATACGATGGCCGATATGTGAAATCGTGCAGAACCAAAGGGGAGTTATGATATTAAATAGATGGAAAGAATGAGAGGTATGAAGTTGAGAGAGAGAGAAAGTGTTCTATAGGTAGAAGTCTGGGACAGGTAGCAAGGGAGATGTGAAGGGTATGCTGGTCAGGCAAGCTCTGAGGAAAGCTCCTCGGGTCCCTTGGGATCACACAACGGCATGGTGGTCGGCCAATCACAGGCCGATACGTCACAAGGCAGCAGGCCCCTAGGACGTGCCAAGAACCACCAGCCAATCAAAGGCGCGGGAAAAGCGCGCGAGCGGGAAACTCCTCCGAGCGGGGGAGGCAACATACATACGCACGCACATGTTACCACCCCGCTCTCGTCTCGCTCTCTCTCCCTCCACAATGCATCTTATGTTCTACTCATGATATAAAATGCTTCCCGTTGTCACAGACGAAAATAAATACCACCACGGGACTGTCTGTGACATGACGATTCACCAGAAAGAAAGTACAACATTGTAGATAGACTGTAGCCCATTTCACTGCCCTGGCGAGCGCTAGTGGCTAACGTGAGGCGATTCTGCCAACGCTGGTAGGCGTCACACCCCGCCCAAGATATGGGACGCTCAACATTAGGCGAGCACCATATCTGACAAGGCAGAATGCCGACAAGACCCGCCACAACCAGCCACCCCGCCAGAAAACAAATGAAATGTAAAGCTCAATCATAAACAAAACAACATTTTAGCATAAATCAAATCTTATAACCCCTCCCAAACATAATAGTATAATTTTAGCCTGTTATGCTCCCAGAGCGAGCTTCACAGAGCCCAGCCTACTAAGTGAAAGACAGGTTCAACTTAGGACTTTAGCTATAACATTGGTAACTTACAATTAACTATCAAAAGAATGAGTTTTTATGTGATTTTTTTATTTTTATTTTAATGTTGTTTTTGACGGCTGCTCTACAGGGGCAAGCCTGATTTTTCTCCACTCTCAACACACACTGACTGAACGGCGAGGGTTCTCCTGCAAACAAACCCTCCTGTGACAAACAATCATCCAAAACATTATCAGTGCCCTTAGCATGCCACACATCCAACTTGTGTCCCGGCAGCAAAACAACACCTGGCACTGATAAACTGCCCAGTTCATCACAAGACTGGCATTTCTCTTCGCTCTTTCTGGCAACGGGGCCTGCCAAAAGCCTTTCACTAGTTCTACCTTCGTGATAGGCGATGCGGCCCCGATGCGGTCTATGGTGTCGTCAACTCTCGATAAGGTATAGGCGTCTGTCAGGGATAATGCACACACACTCTCGCAATCAACATATTCACTGATCTTGCCACTTAACACAGGTTGCAAAGTTACAGGCAACAACCACTCACGACATTCCTTATCCCTCAGACCCTTGGGCAATGGATAGATGTCTGTCAGGAATAATGCACACACACTGATCTTGCCACTTAACACAGGTTGCAAAGTTACAGGCAATGACCACTCACGACATTCCTTATCCCTCAGACCCTTTTTCCACATGTCGTCTAGCTCTGTTTTCACAACAGGCTGTTGAGCAGGATTTATACGGTAGGGAATTAAACTGGGCCTTGCACTGGCTCCAGCCTCCATGTCGGATTCTACCCCGTACATCAGGCCTGGAGAAGCAACAAACATGCGGATGCACTGCCACAGCCTAGTAAGCAACTTATCTCGCAGAACAATATGCCTAGTGCCCTCCCATAACCCAGCCGAGACCGCAGCTTCTAACCTGTAGTCTCCCTCCTTCTCCACCTTCGTCCCTAGAAGAGCCAGGTCATGAGAGGGACAATCAGTACCACCTGTGCAGTCACTCCCATAGTTCATTATTGCTAAGGCTTCCCCACCGATACCGTACATGCGCACCCCCGCATTCCTTACGACTACATCTGCCTGTGCAGCATCACCGCTTTTAGCGACATGGCCAGATACAGTCGGTCTATGGTAGGGCTCCTGCATTCGACTAGAGCAGCATTGGGAGGCTATGCGGCGACCGGGCACATCCACTCCACAGCCAACCTCACCAATCTGCTCAAAGTCCTCCTTTTGACCACCACCCTTGGCAGCCATGGGTCGACCTTGTCCTGACAACCATGTCCAAGCCTCGTCGCCCACCTTGAACCACCGAAACAACGAGGCTAACGGTCTCCCAACATTCACGTGACCTGCCCGCGGGACATCTTGCACCGCCTGAGTTGTGAGGCTCGGGGACTCGGCACGACCAGTGGGGTATGAACCGAGCTGGTGCTGGAGCGCTGCACACTGCTGCTCAGGCAGGTGCTCTAGCGCTTCCACAGCCACCAGACTCGTGTCCCCCGCCCACTGCTCCGCCGAGACATGACAATCCCTACTCTCCTCCACCTGTGCCCAACTGCCGCCCTCTCCTTCTCCACCTTGGCCGCTGCAGACCAACGCAGGGACAGTAGCCTGCTCAGGTGGTTGCCTCACAAACTCCTCCAACATGTTCACATGACATGTTTCCCCGTCCTCGTGTTTGATCTCGACAGCACCATTACCACACTTCTGAACTTCCGGATCTTCCAACTGCAGTTTTTCAAATATCTGAGGGAACCAACCTGTCTAGATGCTTCCAAAGCAACCCAAGTCCTCCCCCAATATCAAACTGAGCAACCCTTTTTTCTCTCTGTGTGTAACGTTGCTGCCTCGGAGTCTCTTCCTGCCCTACCTCCTCACTAGCTGTGACAGGTCCTGGGGCTTCTCCAGACTCCAACAATGGTGCCAATACTGAGTCGCCAAGAAGCACTGCTGGTACTAAACTCTCCAAACTTTTACCAACATTAGCCGTCTTCTTCCGACCGTTCCTCCGTTGATCAGAAGACTGAGGAATAGGCTGTGACACTTTGGATGCAAGAGATCTTGTAACAACGCACGCCATAGGTTGTACATGACACTTCTCTACCCACTCCTGTTCCTCCCTACTCACGTCGGCCGGCTTCTCGGCAACGACTAAGGGTGAAACCTTAGAAGTAGGCACCGCAAAGTCGTTGCCGAGAAGGAGGTCGACGCCCCCAACAGGCAAGTTCTCCACAATTCCCACATCCAACTCTCGTGTCACACCATCTACCTCCAGTTCCATCCTGACCAACGGGTATGACCTGATAGCATTGATACCTTGCACCACAACCACCCGTGCCGCGTTTATTGGTCTACCAGTAAAGTTCTTCATTAAAGTCTGAGAGGCACCCGTGTCTCGCAACAGCTCAACTCCATGCTTATTACCAGCCCACTTCACGCAGCCACGCCCTCGATGGTCGCAAAAGACATCGCGGACAGGGTTCGAGCCTTCCGGATTCTTCTCCACTGGCTGTGTCCCAGCCTCTGACGTTATACCCCGGGCAAACTCAGACGACTTCGGGGACACCCCAATGTTGCGAGCCAAAGACACAACTGCATTAGGTAGCTTGCAAAATGTCCCTTCTCATGACAATGAAAACACTCTAACTCCCCCTTGGGCTTCCCTTGAGGTGGGGAAGGGCCCTGACCCTTCTTAAACGGGACGGTATTAGGTTTATGGTCAGACTTGGTATCGTTGCTCTTGTTGTAGTGGTTATATGGTGTATCACTGACTCAGGGGGGTGGAGTGTTGCGCCCCTTGTTACCTGCATCGTTCCGTTGTGCAGACCCGCACCCACGAATCAGTGACATCCGAATGTCAGCCATCTCAGCTGGCTCCTGAAGAGTTTTCGGGTTCTTTTCTTTAAGATTCAACGTCAGATCGCCGCCCGTACACTTGAAAAATTGTTCTAGAAGCATCAGCTGTTTCAACTCCTCAAACGTCGATGCCTTCTCAGAATGCAGCCAGTTTCTAAATGCATCGGACAGATCCCGGGCATGCTCAAGAAAGGTGCACTCACGACCCTTCGTTACACCCCGAAACTCAATCTGTACGTCTCTGGTTGTAACTCATATGCCCGCAGGACAGCCTCCTTCAATACCTCATAATCGATGCACGACTCCAAAGGCAACGCATCATATGCCTTGAGTCCTTTGCCAACCAACCTAGAGGAAACAAGGGCTGCTCACTTAACCTCGGGCCATTGGTGCTCCCGGCACTTCTTCTCAAATCGCATGAAAAATTCGGTGACACCCGACTCATCAAATACAGGGACCAACTTGAGCAGGTGCGATAAAGACTGATCAAGACCTCGATTCCCAGAACCGAGACGCTGCCCTGTCGACTCCACACTAGACTTCTCAAGATCTATGTCTGCACAGTATTTCGTAGCCTCAACCCGAAGCTCAGCTTCCCGCTACTGTTGCTCAGCCTCACGTATGGCCTTTCTCTCCTGAACCTCATTCTCTCGCTGCCGTTGCTCGAGCTCATATCTGGCCCTTCTCTCCTCAGCTTGAATCATAGCCATCTCAAACTGCCGCTGCTGCTGCTCAGATTCCCGCTGCTGCTTAGCCATCTCAAGCTGGAAGAGCATATCTGGAGTCAAACCTTGAGGAGGAGGAGATGCAACAATTGGAGACTCACCAAAGTGCAAACCACGCTGCCAGTGACTATCGGCCTGCGGGAACGTACCCTGCTCCGGAGCCCGAGGGGGTGCAATGGTAGGAGTCGAGGGGAATGGGCGCTGGGCCGAAGGTGCCCCAGCTCCGCTCCACCCGAAGCCCCACACACCCCGCCGAGCACACAGTCCACCAGGTCACCTCTCAACATGCTGATAGTGCCCACATGCCCCATGGCCGTGGCCAAACACTGGAGACCATACCGATCAATCCCCGACACCCGGTCAACAGTAATAGGTATCTCCAGAAACTTCCTTGCATCTTCCTCACTAGTTATAACTCTAATGCCTTCGGACAAACCCCGCTGCTGCACCTCGGTGTCTGTTTCCCGTACTGTGTCCTCACTGTACACTGATCCGTCGTCAGACATAGTGTCCACCGAAAATTCTCAACGTTTATAAAAAAAAAAAAAGTACGTAACTCTCATGTAGCACTATTCACTCAAAAATATAAGATGCTCGAAGACTCTTAAGTGTTATACTACTTGCCAAAAAAATTCCACATGTCCACTATATTCCTTTAAACAAAAAACAAATGACCACAACACTCCGGCAATATTTCTCTAAGTTCACAAAATCCTAAGCAAGGTCGCCATTTGTTACGACCGGGACTCGTATAAAACAAGGGCTCTTAATCATTGGACTAGAAAGGCACACAGCCACAATGGTAACACTAGATCCAACCCTCGAACTTATAATGCCGGCACACAAAAACACCTATACCCTCTAGAGTTAAATCTGCGATAACGGGGTATCCTATAACTCGGTATAAATGCACTACTACTACAGGCTGAAAATCTCTGATACAGCCTGATCACAACAACATACAATTACGTTAATAAGGTATACAAGGAAAAGGATAGAGAGCTTAATTTAATCACTGAAATGATTTAATGCAAACAAGAAGAAGGTATAATTAAAGTTACTCTAAACAATAATAAACTGCCACTCCTATTTTAAAGAAAGTGAACGAAAGTACTGAAGCATCGAGCAGGAATCTTCTGAAGAAAGTCTGATGCTGCTTAAGATGATCGAATCGGATTTTGAACTGTTATATAAAGCAGGAACAAGATATGACAAGTGTATGGACATACAGTGTTAACTGGCACGGGAATAATAATAAATTGCAATAGTATTATCTCCAACAACAAATGAAGTACTTCCTCAGGCAACACAAAAGCCTGCTCGGGTTGTGCAACTCAACAACAACTAAGGCTTACAATCAACGTGAATAAAAATGCTGCATACATAACATAAGAGTTTATAATCTTAATCGGGTGTCTGCTAGGCAAATAAAGTCTAGCTGGGATGTAGTAGGCTAGGAAACAATGGCTGAGCAAGCGGCTCGTAGCCTAGCGAGGTCCTTAAGACTGTACAGCCAAATTACGTTAAAATGACGGGGTGCTCTCTTGAGAGATCCAGATCGCTAGTATCTGGTTCTCTCCTGGCGACCCTCTCAAAGTCAAAGCAAAACGAGTTAGCACAGTGTTGGGTGGCAGAGGCAAAAGCCCTCACTCGCAACACAGTGCTCTACTTACAAGGTACACAGTCAGAAACACAACCTAGGCTTCCCACGTATCCGTTGCGATTGTACAGGTTCAGCAAAACCTGGTACACATCGGAAATCACAACAACAATAGCCTCACCCCAGTCTAGCATTAAATAGCCCAGCAGACAACCAAGAAAAAGGTAGGGAGACACCGTGAGTGTGTCGAACCTCTACAGACAAAATGGTAACCCCTCCAAAATGCCTAACTAAACATGTAATATCTGAGAGCTTCAGCATATAATATGATGGCCGATATGTGAAATCGTGCAGAACCAAAGGGGAGTTATGATATTAAATAGATGGAAAGAATGAGAGGTAAGAAGTTGAGAGAGAGAGAGAAAGTGTTCTATAGGTAGAAGTCGGGGACAGGTAGCAAGGAAGATGTGAAGGGTATGCTGGTCAGGCAAGCTCTGAGGAAGGCTCCTCGGGACCCTCAGGATCACACAAAGGCATGGTGGTCGGCCAATCACAGGCCGATACGTCACAAGGCTGCAGGCCCCTAGGACGCGCCAAGAACCACCAGCCAATCAAGGGCGCGGGAAAAGCGCGCGAGCGGGAAACTCCTCCGAGCGGGGGAGGCAACATACATACGCATGCACATGTTACCACCCCGCTCTCGTCTCGCTCTCTCTCCCTCCACAATGCATCTTATGTTCTACTCATGATATAAAATGCTTCCCATTGTCACAGACGAAAATAAAGACCACCATGGGACTGTCTGTGGCATGACGATTCACAAGAAAGAAAGTACAACATTGTAGATATACTGTAGCCCATTTTACTGCCCTGGCGAGCGCTAGTGGCTAACGAGAGGCGATTCTGCCAACGCTGGTAGGCGTCACACATATAAAAATGGTTGTTCTTAATTCTGTATACTAACAAAATTAACAGTTTTATAAAAATGTCGTTCGCACATACCTACGTGATCATTACAAACGCGTTACACTATAACGTTTTCTGCACACACACAGGAATATTCACATATAATATATTTATGTTTATAATAAATTACAGAAGACCGTAATAAATTTGACACATACAATGATGGTCATTGCTAACATCATAGCATTATTAAATCTAAGCATATTATACTTACTTTGTCTGTAAATATCTGAATTGCAATTACCAATATAATTAAGATACAAATAATGGCTGTTTTACTATAACGTCTGGTGCACATACAATATGCAATATTGGTAAATAATAACATACACAAGTTTATAACATCAACATCAATCATATTTAAAAGCCGATTTAATAATACAAATTGAAGTTTTTATAGAAATATATTTCGCACATGCCTGCATGATCATTACAAATGTAGTTGTTTTATCAATATCAAACTTTATACTGTAACTTTGTCTCCACATACGTTATTACAAGTAGTTAAGTTTGTAATATATAACATATAATATTATCTTATTTGAAAGTATATGGATGGTCATTGCTAACGTCATAATATTATTAAATATAAACGCAATATACTGACATCATTGTTACATACCTGAGCTGTGTTTTTCAATATATACAAGTTACAAATAATTAATGTTCTACTATAACATTTCTTGCAAATACAATACTGGATAATACAAACGTAATAAAGCCCCGAACATCAAACATAATAATATATAAAAACGTGTTCTAGGCATGCACAAATTATCGTTCTTGAGACTGTAAAATTACAAATAGATATATTTATTCAACAACGTTTCTTGCACATACTTGCATGGTCAATACAACCAACGGCAACCCTTATATTGTACCGGTGTCGACATATATTGTATAGTTATGTTTCTAACCATCTTACTCTCGCTTAATTTTTAGGGTAACTAACAATAAACAAATATCGGCCCTAAATTCATTGTATTATACATTAACATATATTGCAAGGCCTACAGTATTTCTATTATAGAACCGGAAACATTAATATCCCATAAGATTAAATTAGCATATTGAAAGTCGATAAAGACTATATATGTAATTGTTCTATAGAGTAATTTCGTGATATAGTGAGCATTATAGTGTTTGTATATACAATAAGAAGCATTTTTTACCTTCATTATATACTGTATAAGGCTCATTGTATGTGAAAAAAAAAAAAATTAAGACCCTCCACCTAATATTTGATGTTATCAATTTCTTATAAATGAGTATTCATCAGACATGATTCCTAGCACTCGTACCTGTTTGAATTTCAAAGTAGTTGTTGTTGTTCCCCAGGCTGTCTGGCCGAGCAGTCTTTCAAGGCCCCAAGCAAGGCCAAGGCCTTAACAAAACGCTCCCACAGAACCCTCCCAGCTTTACCATCAAAAAGCCCAGGTGACCGAAGCCGTTCCAGGCGAGGGGCTGTGGAAGGTGCGGTAATGTCTGGGACACCAAAGCCCCACCCAAGGCCCTGTGCCCCTTAATAATTATGAAGGGAAAGTTGAGGGGCAAAGGAAAAATGTGACGTTTTGGCTCCCAGTCTGCCAGCCTCTAGGTTGGCAGTAGGGAGGTCAATCCACGGAAGAGACGCCGCCACTTGAGATCTAGAAAATGTATAAGTGAAAGGAACAGTCGGAGTAAGCAATGGGTATGGCAGAGAATGCTCAACTCTCACTCTGATAGACCATCCCATCACCACATGACTAGTTATTTGGTACACTGATTACACTATATACAAATAATAGAAAATAACAACTATTCTTAGCTAGGCCTACACAAACTTATCATAAAATATTTTAGATAAAGTTACCCTGGCATAAATACCTCACACACATAAACGCACGATCATGTGATGGAATTATTGTTCGAGGCTCTAGCAGTGATACACATCGAACAAAGAAAACATAGAAAGATTCGTTTTCACCATTCTCAAAATGAATCAAGGTACGTGAACATGATTTATAGTTGATTTTGTAAATGTCTTAGTTATAGAGATACATCAGGTATAAACCTACCCATATTTTCGCCAAATATGTGCAGGTGGGGCGATTTGAACGTCAATAAAAAACCCGGAGTTGGGAAGTTAATTATATATTATACAGTAGATTAAGAAGTTCTCTCATGTTTGGTTGTATTCTATGTTTCTTCAACAGGTTGTAATGTTTGGCCATAATTCTTTTAACACTAAACTAAGCCTAATACTAGCATACAGCAGTATAGTTTCTATAGTTTGCTATAACTAGTTTCTAGTTTCTAGTTTCTATAGTTTGCTATAACTAAAATCCTGACTCACTAAACGAAAACTCTTCAACATCCTGATTCTATTGTAATGTTATGAAATTGGGCAAATAATTAATGTTTTGTTTTTATGTATTGAAGGGAGATGTTATCATAATAGTGATACACCGAGGAGGAGGTACTGATTTACAAGGTTGTCAGTATTCTTGCATTTGGTGACAGTATTTCTCAATAAGCCCAAATACAAGATATAACCCATCCAATGCCACTTGGGTGTGTTTCTTATATTTGTATTGAGTGTATTACGTAACTGATGGAAGACAGTTTCCCCAGAATATTTTGGGAATACAATACTCGTACACAAGAAGCAGGTGATTTTTGTCTAGTACCTATAGGACTGGATGGAATTCTGATTTCGTTAAAAAAAACCTGTTGTTGTGTAGTTGAAGCAGAACAAAACAAAAACATTACAATTTGTGAAATACTGAAAAAATAATAAGGCACTATCGATAATGAGGAATTGTTAATAGATGATTAACCCCTTCAATACCGATACCGTCCTTGTGACTTTATTCTGGCTACTATTAGAAGATTATATTCACTTTAAAAAACAAGCGTTCAACTATCTCACTTAACCCTTTTTACTACCACAGATCCTTCTTAAACTGCACGAACACTTATAAATTTAGCTAGGATATAATAAAGAAACGTCGCCGGGACAGAAGGGGTTAAGAAAGGTGAAGAATGGGCGGGTAGTGGAAACTTCAGACTGGCTATCATAAGAGCATAATTAATATTTTATCAGGCTTCAAGTTTTGTTTGCCTCCAGCTTTGTGTGACAGAAGTGAAGATAATAACGCATTAAAAGGCAGGTGTATAGCAAGAAGGTGTGGATTAGTATGTAAGAGGTTTACTATTGCCGTATTTAGTGTTGTTATATTGTGTTATCATCACACTTATCTATACATTATTATATCGTACCATACTGTATATCGATATATTATTTATATCAGAATAAAATGTGAATATATTTCCCTCGCGTAAAGTAAGCTGACCATTTAATTTGCTTGAATAGATCAACTAGATAACTACTTCAGTTTATGAATAAGATGAGAGCAGGTCCATGCCCGCCCAACCTGCTAGACAACTGTTAGATATATACAGCAAGAAACTGGCCTGTGTGGTGGACAATGATCATCAACGTCAACCGATAACGACTGACAATGATGGGCACACTGTAAGTGTAAGGTGTGGGGATTAGACATTGTATTACGAGAAGGATGCAATTGTAAGAACATTAGTATAAATGGGGATGAGACACAGTTATGAAAGAACTATGAGAGAATGTGACAGAGGAGAGTGAGGAGGAGGGAATACAGAAATTAAGAATGACATGAAGATATGTAAAGGATAGCCTACAAAACGTAGGGAAGTTTAGGGAATGAGCAGGATGCACAATTCATAGGAAAAGGACATGGATTGAAAAAGTAATGAGTTAGAAAACAAAAACAAAGGGAATGATAACAACTAAATGATGAAACAGACTAATTGACAATAAGAGTGATGGAAATAAGAAATTAGTTACGGTAAAATGAGCGGGTGAAAGCTATAGGACAATGAAAGATGCTGCAAATAAAAGGGAAAAACCAAACTGGACAGAACAAAGGCAAATTGATGACAGATGTGAAAAGGTAAAGTGTGTGGCATGTAGCCTACTGTGTATGAACAAGAGTGAAACGTTATTCTCAGTCTTTCTTCTATTCAACTGCTGAACTCTGGAACTCTCCCAGAATAAGTCTTTCCCTCTTCCTATGAGTTAAATTGCTTCAAACTGTGTGTCCAGGCATTTTGGCTCAAGCGTCCCTTGATTTTGGCCCTGTCACTCTTTCAACTCTGGGGGAGGCACTCGCTACAGGCAGTTCTGCCTTTCGTCTCCCTCACTTGCATAGAAGAAAACAAATACCAACCAAACTATAGGTTTATGCGGCCATGTTAAATCCGAGGCGCGTGGTGCGATGAACAGGACAACATATAAACAAAAATCTCCCTTTACGGCCTAGAGAATAGATCAGAGTATATACATGGGGAAGATCAGTAAATTTGGTTCAGTAATAACCAAAAAGTAGCAATTTTTGCTAAGCGTCACCCTAACAAAAACAAGAAGAACAACAACAAATTCATGAGTAAACCCCAGAGGTCCTAAGACCGTACCTAACGCCATTTATGAACCTGTAAAAGAACCCTCCAACTCTCGCAGTCGCAGATCTACTGAAGTGTATGTGTACTGCAAATGAAAGTAAAGTAGGAAGGAAGGGGGATGATGGACATTAAAGGGGCCCACCTCGTTTAAACAAATTTCTCTCTCTCTCTCTCTCTCCCTCTGGGTTGTATTCTTTCAGCCTCAATCAGCCTACTGTTGGGATAATGTACATGCTAAGATTGGTATGCAGGATTCGAAACTGCATACTAAATCGTAGGCTTGTGCAACATTCTTTAACTGTCTTCGTGGTGCACTGCATAAGTGTGTTGCTTTTCGGTGTGAGCGTCCTGGGTTCGAATCACCAGACTGCCACATGTGTTTGTTGATTTCATTAATCGAGTTTAGGAGTAAAGTTGGTTAGTGGAGAGAACATAATAATTAATTCTGGTTCAGTAGTAGTTTATCGAGAGGTCTTCCCTAGGGTTAAGTGCCCCACTAATTACTATTCCTATTCACATATTCATAGCCTCCGATAGTGCAGTTGGGATATTGTACATGATAAGATTGGTATGCAGGATTCGAAATTGCATAATAAATAGTAGGCTTGTGCAACATTGTTTAACTGTCTTCGTGGTGCAATGCATATGTGTGTTGATTTTCGGTGTGAGCGTCCTGGGTTCGAATCCCCGGACTGCCACATGTGTTTGTTGATTTCATTAATCGAGTTTAGGAGTAAAGTTGGTTACTGGAGAGAACATAATAATTAAGACGTTTATCCTCATCCAGGTGTCGATTGTTGTCCTGGCGAGCGGAAGCGAGCCCGCATATTTGTTATAATGTTTTTGTCAACAGGCTAAATTTGTACAATTTTCGATAAAACAAATCTCCGGCGAAGCCGGATTTCACCATACAATGCTGACTCGCTATGGCTCGCCAGGAATACTCGACACCTGGATATGGAAAAACGTCTTAAAACAGTAGGCTGAATGGAACCGAATGGATACAAGCCAGAGAAGGAGAAACAAGGAGAGACAACAAGCAGGTCACCCCCCTTAAGGAGCAGAGCAGACCAAGGAGTTAAGTAGAGGTATTTTTTGTAATCCATATAGGCTAAGACAATCTGTATACTGTAAATATCATGGTTTTCCTCACTCCTTAACTTCTGCGGTGCATCTTGCTGTCTTCTGTGGTGTAATGGTTAAGGTGGCAAAAATATGTGTGTGATAACTCGGGTTCGAATCCCGGCGGATCATATATACTTTAATTAATTTAATTGGGGGTATTTGGTGTTGTGGTGAAATTAATAAAATATAGATTATCAGTAGGTTCAGGGATATTTCGTCGCGAGGCCGGTCTATATGATCTGTGCCCCATGAATATTCTTTCCTCTCACTTAAACATTAGGCCTACCATAGCGCGGTTGGGAGTATGAACATGATTAGATTAATATCCAGTATTCGAGAATGGATAATAAGTCGTAGGCGTGTGCATAAACCTTTAACCGTCCTGGTGGTGTAATGGTTAAGGTGGCAAAAATCTGTGTGTGATAACCCGGGTTCGAATCCCGGCGGATCATATATACTTTAATTAATTTCATTCGGGGTGTTTGGTGTTGTGGTGAAATTAATACAATATAGAATATCTAAATCAGCAGTGGATGTTGGTGTATCGCTGAAAAGGGAGGGAAATGAGTGGAAGCTGCCTATACTGCTGTTTGCGGATGATACAGCTCTGATGAGCAATAATGAATGGGAGTTGTAGGGTCTGGTAAATGAGTTTGGAACAGTGCACGAAAAACGGAATTTGAAGGTAAATGCGGGGATGAGCAAGGTTATGGTCTTCGAAAGGGGTGAAGTCACAGTGTGTGAGGTGAAGTTGAACGGTCAGGCTATGGAGATCGTCAGCTCTTTTAAGTATCTGGGCAGTGTGTTGAGTAAAGATGGATGAAGAAGTGCGGGAGAGGGTGCAACAGGGGAAGAGGGTTGTAGGAACGTGGAAAGCAGTAACAAGAAATAGAGTGGTCAGTATGGAAGTGAAGAAGTCCTTGCATGACAGTGTGGTAATCCCGACACTAACTTACGGAAGCGAAGCATGGACGTTCGGGAAGAGACTCAGACCAAGAGTGAGAGCGGTGGAAATGAGTTACTTGAGAAGTGCGTGCGGAGTTACATGGAGGGATAGACAGACGAATGAGAAAGTAAGGAGGACGTGTGGTGTGGAGTCAGATGTGCTGGAAAATGTGAAAAGGAACAACTTGAGATGGTTCGGCCATATGGAACGTATGGGAAGCGAGAGAATGACTAAGAGGGTGTACGAGAGCGAGGTGGATGGACAGAGAGGGAGAGGTAGATCAAAAGAGAGGTGGAAGGATGGAGTGAGGAAGTGTATGAATGAAGGCGGTGCTGGTTGGGAGGAGGGGCGTCGACTGACTGGGAACAGAGGTGCATGGGGGCGGTTCGTTCGTGGCCACCCCTTCGGGGATCATGGCGTCAGGCAATAGATAGATAGATAGATAGATTACATACATATAAATTAGGAGTATATTATAGTATAGCATATTATAAGCCTGTAAGGTCTTGTTCCAATCTAGGGAGTGTGACATGTGAAGCACTTAGAGCTCCACTCATTTCTAGAAGTTGCTTCGCCATTGTGCTTCACTGTCTTAACCCCTAGACTCGGACCCTCATTCTCAGAATGCCACCTATGGAGCAGATGACTCACTAATTATTGCCCCATTTTAGCATATTTTGAACATGAGATTGTTCATACAGTGCTATTTAATCAGGGAACAATGAGGGTATTTTGTTGGCGTTTCGATGGGATTTGGTAATGCACTGATACTATCAGAGTGAGAACTGAGCGATCTCTGCCATACCCATAGCTTACTCTGACTGTTCCTTTTCCTTATATATTTTCTAGATCTCAAGTGACGGCGTCTCTTCCGTGGATTGACCTCCCAATCTACCAAGATTGGAAGCCAAAGCGTCACATTTTTCCTTTGCCCCTCAACTTTCTCGTCATAATTGCTGAGGGGCACAGGGCCCTGGGTGGGTCTTTGGTTTCCCGGGCGTTTCTGCACCCTCTTCAGCTCCCCGCCATGGAGTGGCTTCGGTCACCCAGGCTTTGTTGTGGTCGGCAGGGAGGGTTCTGTGGGGGCGCTCGGTTATGGCCTTGCTCTGGGCCTTGGGGCTGTTCGGCCAGGCAGCTTGGGGAACAACAACAACAACAACAACAACAACACGAATTTCATCCCAATAATATCTTCCCATTGATACATCGGAATTCTAACCCGGGACCATTGGATTACCAGTCTAGTGGCAAGACCACTCCACCACACCTCATTTATATGTCAGGTTAGGTTAGATTCAATAATATCAGTGTCACCAACTGCCAAAACTTGGAAGGAATTCATGATAACAATAGAGGAGGGAGGATAGTTTGGAGGGAGGGTGGCATTACCTCTTTATGGGAATTCAATCGAGGAATCAGTGTTTTTCCTTTGTTTTTGCAAATGTTATCATCATTATGAGGATGTTGGCGTGCAAATACGCTTACGAAAGGCAGTAAATTAGAACGAGTGCGAGTGATACACCTTCTTGCGAATTATATAATCAAATGAACTGTATACTAATATATCCCCACAATATATAACAGATTCGATGTATATTGTTAATGTCTATGTTTTGTGTTTCATATGCGTAAGGAGGAGACAAAAGGCAAAGTGACGAGTGCCCCCCCCAAAAAAAAAAAATATATATATATATATACATATAGTAAAACATAAATACATGAATAAAAAAAACATAGGACAATTCATAATAGGATAACACAGGTCTAGTATACAATATGAGAGTGACAGCAAAACTCAAGATACTTTATTACAATCAACATGTCTGGGTAGGCTACACGGAGTTTGAATGGATAAAGGAAAATAGATTGAGTGAGAGAGTTTTAGAGTTAACTTGGGAAAATTGGTTCACTTTTGGGTTAGAGGGTTAGACTGAATAATGGTGGACATAAGTCGAAGACGGGTGTCACTATTTGTAAGGTAAGAGGTTTATACTGAGAGAACTCTGAAGAGTCCTGATTATTGCATTAACAGTTAATGATAGAGAGAGAGAGAGTGATGCAACAGTGCGGCATGTACAGAAAGACTGAAGAGAAATAGGATTAAAAAGAGAGCTGATGAGACGAAACGCTTTTGACTCTATCTACCCTTTTGAGAAGTTTTGCATGGGTGGAACCCCCCCCCCCCCCCACCCCACCATATATACAGTATATATATATATATATATATATATATATATATATATATATATATATATATATATATATATATATATATATACAGGGTGTCCCGTGAGTTTTGTCAAATACTTCCAGAGATGAAAGATTAAGTAATTCTAAGTAAAACACGTTATATACACATAGGCTTTTTGGGGCATTGTTTTGTAGTTATGGACCCTTAAAGTCGGCATTTTGGTGTTTTTTTGTAATTTCTAACCCTGTTTTTCTTCAATAAGATAAGGATAGGAAAAAAATAACTATAAAGTATATTATGAAGCATGATATCGATACTTCAAACTGAATATTACAAGCAACCAACAAAACTTAATTTTAAGCTTATCATCGTGGAAAGAAGAAAGGAGCTATAGAGGATTTTGTTGTGTTTTCTGTCAGTTTAAACCCATTTTCCGAGTAATGAAAATGAATAGCGATAATGGTAAATGCTGTATGATGGTGCATGGTATCAATACTTAATGAAAACACCAACAAATCCTCTGTAGCGATTTTCTTCTTTCCGTGATGATGAGCTTAAAATTAAGTTTTGTTGGTTTCTTGTAATATTCAACTCCATGTCAAGGGAATATGAAGTACAATGTAGTGATGTTTTTGGTGTCAGTTTGAAGTATTGATACCATGTTTCATAATAGACTTTATAGTTTTTTTCCTCATCTTATTGAAGAAAAACAGGGTTAGAAATTACAAAAATCACCAAAATGCCGACTTTAACGGTCCATAACTACAAAACAATGCCCCAAAAAGCCCATGTGTATATAACAGTTTTTACTTAGAATTACTTAATCTTTCATCTCTGGAAGTATTTGACAAAACTCGCGGGACACCCTGTATATATATATATATATATATATATTTGTTATGTGTTTGAACGAGACAAAAGGCAAAGCTGTCTGTAACAAATGTCTTCTCCAGAATTGAAAGAATGACAGCGAGCCAAATTCAAGGTATGTTGGAGTCAAAATGTCTGGGCGCTTGGAGCAGTTTAGGTCATAGGATGGGGGAAATGCAGATTGAGGGAGAGCGTTCCAAAGTTTACTAGTCTTTTTGAGTAGAAGAAAGACTTGGAAAATCCGTCCACTTATTTGGGTTTGAGAGATGGACAAAAAAAGGGAGGGAGTATGTTGAAAAGTGTGTGCACCCCACTACCGTAAGGGAGGAGGTATACACTAAGAAAGTTTTATAGACAACTGAGATGGTTGAGCTGCCCTAACTTCTGGGAAACTGATTTTGGAAGTGATAATATGATATTTTCAAGAAAGGTCAGGAGAAAAATAAATAAATATATATATATATATAAATATATTAGTAGGACATAACACATTTCCACCTCAGAATAACCTCCAGATATCAGAACAAAGATTGGTTAGATTCACAGAAGTGTTGTAAATTTAAAGGTTTTGTTACGCTAAAGAAAAGAACAACTGAACAAGACTAAAGTAAAGCACTTTTCCCACCTTAAAAAATACTGGGCCGACTTAACGTCACAAAATGTTTTAGCATGTCAACATTTGTTGTGGTTTACGCCTAATCCGTGCCATGCTTCATCAACATGATTAGACGAGAAAAAAACTGATAGAACACACATTAACTATCACTGTGAACATGATATATTTTGGCAACTCAAATAATTCGTTTTACTTAATAGTTATAATGGTGATAAGTTTCAGACTAATTGTTGATTAATTACGATTGAGTTTCATTACTCCTTTGGTCAAGCTAACATTGACATAACCCAAGTTTGTTTTGATTTTGTCAATTGTTAGCCATAAGTTCTAAAAATGTATAATTCAAAGTAATATGCATAGGAACTTAAATTAGACACACGGCAAAAATACGTGCGTGGAACTTATCTAATGCCCATTGCAATAGTGTTTGTGGGTGAGAGAGAATGGGGAGAGAGGGGGAAGAAATATAGTAAGAGAGAACGAGAAGAAATTGGAGAAATGTGACGTTGGTGAATGTTTACGATGAAAGTTGCGAACATAAACGTGGAGAAGATTTTATCTGTGGGAGGAAGAGAAAAAGAGAGAGAGAGAGAAATAGTTTAGCTCACTGATCTCATAGTAGTCCGTACCTGAATAAAAGCCTATCGTGAGGAAATAAATGAAGCAACATATAATACATTATAATTAACCTCTTATTTTCCTATACTATACGACTATTTATAACCACACACGAATGTCAAGTTACGCACCACTCTCCGTGCCTGTAAGAATACTTAGGCGGGCCCTAATGGCGTCCATTATCTGATTCTTAAGGGAGATCAGACGGTATTGTGCAGCATAATTTACTGGTTCGGCTCAATGGTTTAAAGAGGGGGTTTAGTTTGCTCTCTAAACCTCTATCAAACTTTTAAAAAACACCCACAAGATCCCCCTTCGATATTAATTTGTACCTTTTTTGGTAGAAAAATGTCCCAGCCAAAGGCCGATTCCTCTACAAATACAGGCTCGCTATCGCTCGCCACGAAAAACATCGACACCTAAATGGCACGAAATGTCTTAATATTTGCAAAGAAATTGGGGAAAAGCTCTGAAAATCGCCAAACTAAAGGGTCGAATGTCTTGAAATCCCCTAACTAATAGGACTAAGCATGAGGGAGGAGGAGGACTCGAAAAACCAACCGCTTCCCCCTAAACGTTTTTGCTTCCATGCTCTGGTCTTCTTGTTGGCTCTGTTTAACAAGATTTGGAATACTGGTGTTTTCCTCCTACATGGAGTGCTGCTCTTACTATTCCTTTTCTTAAAATTGGTAAATCAGGAATTTTACATCAATAATATTGTTCCATTGTCTAACTAGCTGTCTGTGCAAGCTCTTTGAGCGTATGATTAACGCTCATCTGATGTGGCCTCTTGAGTCAATTCAGCTCCTATTTTCTTCCTAGTTTAGTTACAGATGTGCTAGTTGTACTCTTGACCCCTTACTGTGTTTAGAAACTTACATCATAACAGCTTTTGCTCGTAGTCAGTCTGTCATTGTTGTTGCCTATGATCTCGAGAAGGCGTATGACTCCTATTGAAAATATAATATACATCAAATCTGCTTTCTTGGCATTTACGGTAGTATGGGTGTCTTTCTTCGTATTTTATTTTTCCTGTCATTCTTTGTGAGGGGCAATTCTGCCTTCTCTAGCTCTTACCCATAGGTAGAAAATATCCCATAGGGTTCTGTTGTCAGCACTACCCTTTATCTCATTGCTATCAATGGCATTGTATCCTCCCTTCCAATCGGTTTCAAGTCTTCAGCATATGTTGACGACTTCACTATACAGTATATGCTGCCGATTTTATTACTACTTCAACTTCTTCAATCTGCGATCCTGGCTGTTTTATCCTTGGCTACCCAACATGGGTTTCACTTGTCTGCCTCTAAATCCTGCACTATGACCTTTACTTGCTGCCGGTCTGTTCCCCAACCTCCACTCTTTATGGTTCTTTCTATCCTTATCGTTCTTCGACTACCTTTTTGGGTCTTATTTTGTACTCTCGTCTTAACTGAGACACCCGTGTTTCCTCGATCAAGATTGCTGCTTTGATTGTCTCTGACTTTTTCAAACCTTGTCCCATCTTGCTTTGGGTACGGATCGGATCGTGCTTTTCTTCATCGCCTTCATATAGTTTTTGTTCTCTCCAAGCTGGATTATGGCTGTCAGGTCTATTCGTCGGCCACTGACTGTTTTCCATAAACTTCACTCTTTTGGTCATTTTGGTTTGTGTCTTGCCCTAGGTGCTTTTCGTTCCTCTCTTGTTAAAAGCCTCTACATTGAGTCAGGCATGTCTTTGTTGTATCGACGTCGGGCTCTTCTCTCCCTCAGGTACTATACCAAGTTACAGCATGTTCTGTAACTCTCTTCCTCGTCTTCAGCCTCCTTTTCCTGTTCATAATATTATGCGTGCTATACTGGCCCATTCTCCCTTCTATTTTTCTAATATTCTACCTCTCCTGTTTGTTTCCTTCCCTCCCACGCTTTTGCCACATCATTCTGTTTGCCCGTCTATTATCCCCTGTTCCAAATCCTCAACCTCTTCCCTCGTATTTCTTACATGGATCACCTACCTGTTCATTCCGATTCTACTTCTGTGTATACGGATAGCTCGAAAACGATTACTGGCATCGGGTTTGCCATCTTCTTTCCTTTTTGTTCATATCAATAATCTTTTTCTACTGTAGTATTTATTTGATCTGCCAAGCTTTATGTTATCTTCTTTGTTTTACGTTTGTTCTCTTTCCCTTCTTCTTCCTTCATGCTCTTCTCTGATTCCAACAATGCCCTTCTTCTCTTACAGTTCTCACTTGCTGCTCATCCTCTGGTTCTAGCCATCCCGGAGTGGCTTTTCCGCTTTTCCGTCTGGAAGAAATATGTGCAGTTTTGTTGGGTGCCCATTCTTGTTAGTGTCAGCGGTCATGAACAGGTTGATGGCCTTGATCGTGCTCCTATTGCACTGGGTTCTCTGTCCTATCTCTCTCTCCTCCGACCTCTGAATTATTCCCTGCTTTATCTTCGTTCCTTTTCTCAAGATGGCAGAATATGATGTCGCTATTTCTGCTAATCAGCTTTGTACTGTTAAATCTACTATTTCAATTTGGTCTAACTCCCTTCACTGTCGTAGGCATTGGGAAACAGCGTTAGCCCATATACAAATCGGCTTACCAATTCCTATTTGATGTCGCCTACTCCTCCATCTCTTTGTTCCTGTTGTCATATTAGCCTCTATGTTTCCAATATTGTCCTTGCCTGTCCCCTGTATTATGTGGTCCATACCCGTTTCTTTCCTTTTATGTTTCTTCTCCGTCGTCCTCCCCATCCTACAGACATTCTTTCAGAATCTATATTCTTCTCCATTGACCGCATCATGTCCTTTCTTTATTATATTCGGTTACTTAATTATATTTTATCTCCCTCATTTCTGATCCGCTTTATGCTCTCATTTAGTGCCATATGGCCTCTGTTTCCTGCTGTTAGGAGTTCATTACTATCATGTTATGTTTCAATATATATAAAATGTACACACACACACACACCAAAAATCTGGGCATTTATTGTGTGGTAAACACAGTGTTTCATTCGATTCTTAATTTCATAAAACCTATGGGGATATTCTTGTGTATACTAAAGGGAATAAAATACAATAAATAAATACGTATTGTCATTATATGGCCAAAACATAATTGTTTAGCAAAACAACAGCAAGATAATTAAACGTGACAGAGAGTAAGTATCTATTTAATTGAAAAATGTGTTTTCGTGCATTTATAGTCTCATGAAAGTTAGAGTGGGCTGCCTTCCAAATGGATCTACTTCAAATCTCTGGCCAAACGCAGGTGGGCTAGACACTGTGGTTTCCGAGTGTACCGCGTCTGGTTGTTTTAACCCTTAATTGGCGGCGCGCAACTTATGTCGTGTGGAATAAATTTGGACTAACTGGCGGTTCACAACTTATGTCGTGCGCCATTTTCAGCACGTAATGTTGCTGAGAGAGAGAGCTGAGCGGTGTGAGGAGCCTAGCAACTTTATGACCGCTCCGCACGACCACCGTGGACCAACTGAGGTGTCTCCCTCCCTTCCCTCCCCTCTCTCACTCGCTACACAGGGAATTATGTAGGGAAAGTACCTAATTACATGGTTTTTGCACTCGTGTTGCATGATCGTTGCAAGAGAACCAGCGGTCGTACAAGGATGGTTCGGGTGTCATTGGAAAGCTCTGTTTACGCCCTTTCAGGGATAGATACTTGTTTTACACTCTGGGTCTTATTTAGGCATGAAAATGATCACGTAAACAACCCTATTTAGGGTAAAAACACCCCGTTGGGCGCTACGGTCCGCTAGACCGCCTAGCCCGCTAATAAGGTGTTAAGGGGGGTTACCTGTTTGTTGTATCTTTCTCTCCTTTTCTCTCTTTCTTTGGATTATATTCATTCGGCCCCATTCAGTCAACTGTTTTAAGACATGTATCCCCATCCAGTTCTCGATTTCTTCCTGGCGAGCGATAGCGCGCCAGCATTGTATGGAGTAATCCGGCTTCGCCGGAGAAATTTTTCTATCGAAAAATTTACACATTTAGCTTGCTGTCAAAACCAAAAAATATATATATGCTGGCTCGCTACCGCTCGCCAGGAAAATATTGACACCTGGTTGGGGTAAACGTCTTAAAACAGTAGGCTGAATTGGGCCGAATGGATACAAGCCAGAGAAAGAGAGAAAAAAGCAGGTGACCAACCCTTAATTTCTTGCCAAGGATCAATAATCAACAGAGGGAGAAGACAATTTCCGTCCATACAGAACCCCTGTCAGCCATGCTATAGTTGTCAAACTTGCAAATTAAAGTTATATGTTTATGATAACTTAAGCTATTGCTAGGTAACTTTTACTTAGACTAGAAAGGTTGGTAACTTTGACTAGGTAACAAAATCTTAAATCAAGGTAGCATAGACTAATTACAGTTAAATTAGATAAGGTTGAGTAAAGTAAGGTTAGGTTTGGAACGCTTAAGGACATAAATATAAAACATGGTTAGGTGGGTGCTGTTTGGACACTTGACTCTAAATGTGAGCAAAGTTACTTTGGATGAAAATACTGTTACCAATTTGTATCATATTGATAAGCCCTTTTCCCACCTGCAATAATCACGCGCCAACTTGCCACGCACCTCTTATTGCGACGAATGTTGACATTTTGTTCAAAGTCATAAATGAATCACAAAACTTCCAAATTACGCTTCTACGCTAAACTTCATAAGAAACTATTATAAGCAGAGTAATCTTGAATACACCGATTATTGAACCTCACATCTATATCGGTATACTAATGTACCAGTACTATAGATCATATTGGTAAAGAGAAAATGAGGGCAATATACTTTAGGCGAAATGACAGTTAGGCGAACCAATTGAAGCCTTTTGTTTAATTTCGAATTGGTGTTTCCATAAGCATTTAAATGACATACCTATGAAAAAATAGTAAACGCAATAAACCATTAGATTAAGGTATCAGAATTTAGGGATCACACACACACACACGATCACACACACTCGAGTCATATTTCCCGTTGTCAATTAATAGTGGGGCAGATAAGTTATATGGAAGGGATAGGTGCATTTTATTACTAAAGCATGAAGTTTTCAGCTTATAATCTACATTCCCCAATGTTCTAATACTCAGACGTGGAGGCAACTTGTATTTGACCACAGGTGACTTTGAGAGGTCATTGACCTCAGTATCGTATTTTTCCTATTTTAGCATCATTATTCTTCATCTTCTTCTCATATATCTTTGCCAAATATGTTCAATTTTCTTGAACTATGTTCGACAGAAGGTTTGAAATCATGTTTTGAAAGTCAAAGTGGGATAGACAAAATCATGACCTTGGTCGTGACCTCACTTGAAATGGTATTTTTCATATGAATCAGTGGTAGAAGTCAAAGCAATAGAAGCGATATCAGAAGCTGATAATTATAATTTATCCCATAAAAATGATTTTTGTGCTGACATCCCTATAGTATTTTAAAATTATTGAAATTACATAAATAAGTTCTGCATTGTAAAAATCTCCACGAGAGTTTTCGAATGACACCTTGTCACATAATACACTAGCAATGTGTATGTTATTGTGCATTACAAGATCATCTCTCTGCATATCTGAGCTGGCTCCTGGTACTCTGGTCTGCACTCTTCAGAACTGCAGTGGTAGTGGAAAACCTTTAGAGCCCTAGACAACACTTGGATGCCTTCCAGTCTTACCTTTCCTTTCAGCTTAGATGATAATCGAGGATATATATATGTAAACTATGGTTAGATACTGTTTGGACACTTGACTCTGATTGTGAGCGAAGGTACTTTGGGTGAAAATACCATTAGCCATTTTTATCCCCTATAGCACCTTTCCCACCTACACGCCAACTTACCATGCACCTCAAATTGCGATGAATGTTGGCATTTTGACCCTGATTTCCTGTCAAATGAAAGCGCTACTATATAGTTTTGAAATGATATGGAATACCACGAACATAATTCTACAGTGAACCTACGGAGCCTTGCGAACTTTCCCATAATTTGACGGTCATATGAGTATTTGGGCGGAACCGCCATATGACGCGATCGCGTCATATGAGTCGGAGGGGGTTAAGGGGAGACTGGCCGTTTCTTTAGTTTATTAATTCATTTATTAATATATTTTGTTAGTTTCCTCCCTAGACCTCCATCAAGCTTAGAAAAACAACCCGTAGACCCCCCTTCAAGATAAATGTGTACATTTTTCGGTAGAAAAATTTCCCGGCCAAAGGCCGGTTCCTCTTAAAATTACAGGCTCGCCATCACTCACCAGGAAATAATAGACACTGAAATGGCACGAAAGGTCTTAAAATTGACAACGAAATGGGGCAAAAGGTGTTAAAATCGCCAAACTAATTGGCCGAACTTCTTATAATCTCAAAACTAGTGGGGCTAAACATTAGGGAGAATGGGGTCCAGAAAAACGGTCTGCCTCCCCTTAAGATGAGCTTGGAAGTGGCACAAACCATCCACCCACGCAATCCTACAAATTGCCAAGACCACCCACGGATTTTCCTGCAGATCACTATAAATAATTAGTAACTGTGACCTGAAGAACTCGTTAAAAGTGGCCCTTTTCAAGCCTAGCTTAACTTCACAGAAATAACATTGGGGAACAGTGAAAAAATGATTGAATATATTGAAACATACAATTCAAGTACATATAAGTGCAGTGTATGAATTACTGAACTAACAATTATTCATTGTATCAATAAATTGCAAGATGGGGAACCAGATAAAACGTTTACTTTTATGAACGGTCGCAGTGTTCAAAGTGATAAATGAATCACAAAACTTCCAAATTATGCTACTAATCTAAACTTCATAAAAAACTATTATAAACAGAGTAATCTTGAATACACCGATTCTTGAACCTCACATCTATTATATTTGTTTTGTTTACCGGTATACTAATGTATCGGTACTATCGATCGCATTGATATAGTAAGAGTGGTAGAAGATTGAGATATATGCAATAATGCGGCATGCAGAGTGAGATTGCAGGGAATTAGTAAGAGGAGGTGAGTTGATGAGACAAATTGTTTTTGACTCTACCCTTTCAATAAGTGCGGTAGGGGTGGATACTACCAACACATGCCAACAAAACTCGATACATGGCACAATGTACCCCTGTACAGAATAAGAAACTGTGCAGGGGCGAAGAATACGAGAGATGGTTGAGCACACCATGTATTGTGTATTGAGTATTGTTCGCATGTGTGGGTAGGATCCTCTCACATAGCACTTCTAAACAAAATACAAAAGAAAGTCGTCTCATTAACTCACGTTCACTCACCAATTATCTGCAATCTCTCTCTCTCTCTTCGCCGCAATGTTGCATATTTATCGCTATTCTACCACTATTACAATAATCAGTGTTCAAAGCTCTCTCAGTGTATACCACCTCCTCTATGTAGAGCACGTAGCACCCGTCTTGCAACACAATTCCAACCCTACTCTGTGCAACTCTCCAACCCAAGAGTGAAACGATATTCCCAATTGTTCTTCTATTCAATACCTGAACTTTGGAACTCTCTCCCTTAATTCATCTTTCCCTCATCTTATGACTTAACTCTTTCACGCACAGGGCGCAATTTGTGCCCTTTCTGGGATATTTAATAATCATCAGGGATGTTTACAAACCTGTAGTTTATTTACTTCAAACTCTGCAGTTGTCTTTGAATGAGCTGTGGGCTGAACACTAATATTAGAAAGGTAATTATGAGATTGAGAACACTCTATTTCTGAATGCTAAACAGCAACCCCCGAGCCCACAGGATAGCGAGAGGGTTAAATTGCTTCAAACTCCATGTGTCCAGACATTTTGGCTCGAACATTCATTGATTTTGGTCATGTCACTCTTTCAACTCTGGGGGAGACTAATCTATTCCGAGACTTTTGTCTCCCTTATCCACATACAAACAGGAAATATATAAATATATAAATACACAAATAGATAAATACATAAATCATAACATAACATATCCCCCCTGGGGGTAAGGGGGCCTCCATCTTATGGTGGAGGAAAAAAAGAATATGCCCCACGCATCCTACTGCGTGTGTGTCGTACAAGGCGACTAACAGGGGGAATGGGGGTAGATTTTAGGCACCAATCGAACAGGGCTATACCCATGAGAGGCTGTGGGCATTTGATAAGGAATCGCTGGAACTCCTGTTTCATTTGCTTGGCCTCTCTTACTAATTCCCTTTGTGCCTCACTTATACTGAGAGTAGTCCAGCATGCTCTCACAAAACCCCTCCTCCTCCTATCTACTTCACTACATTTAACATGCACACCACACTTCCTCCTTCATAATTATTAAATGATGATGAACACAGGTCCAGCCTCGGAGGCCGCAGGGAGGGGGGGACCATAAATGCCCCCGCACATGCCCGACCTTCCCCTGACGACCCCTCTAAAGACTCTGGACCACGCCTGTCACTCATACTATCAACTTCTGCAATATTCACGGACTTTCCTCTTATTTTCACTCTATTGAACACCATCTCTCCTCCTCCAAACCTGATCTTCTTTTCCTCACCGAAACTCAGGTGTCTGAAGCAGCTGCCAGCAGCCCCTTCTCTGTATCCTACTTGCTCTATCCTAGTTTCAAAGCCAGAGGTGGATGTTGTGCATATGTGCACAACAAACTCACTTGCTCTCGTGTTCCCGATTTCGACTCCTCTGAATTCTCAACTTTAGGCTCAAACTATCCTGTCATTCTCATACTAAATATTTCTGTGCTGTCTATCCTTCCTATAACTCTACCGACTTTCCTAAATTCATCGACTATCTAAACTCTAAAGTGGAACACATTCTATATCTCTCACTTCTCTGAAATCTCCATCTTAGGAGATTTCAACGTTCACCACCGCCAATGGCTCTCCTCTCACTCTACTGACCCACCTGGTGAACAAGCCTACGTCTTTTCTATCATAAATGACCTAGAGCAGCTGGTCCAGCAACCCACCCGTATCCCGGATCGCTTCGGAGATCGGCCCAACATTCTAGACGTATTTCTGACTTCTAACCCTTCTTCTTATACTGTCAATCTTTTCTCTCCTTTGGGCTCCTCCGACCATAAACTTATCTCCGTCACCTGTCCTATCTCTTCAGTACGGCCATCCGATCCTCCCAGCTGGCGGCGCTTGTGGCACTTTGGCACTGCCGACTGGGAGGCTCTCCGGCAGTACTTCTTTCATTTCCCATGGAATGACTTCTGCTTCTGTGGCCGAAGACCCTCGGAGAGTGCTGAATGCATTACCGAGGTAATCCTCTCGGGCATGAAAGCGTACATTCCATTTTCTTTTTCTTAGTCTAATGCAAAAAAATCTTGGTTTACTCACGCTTGTTCTACTGCTGTCCGCAACAAGGAGGAAGCATTGAAACGGTACCGACGCCTTAATCCTCAAGAATCTCAGTCTTCCTATGTTTCTGCCTGGAATCAAGCCAAATCTGTTCTTCGACTTACCAAGCACTCTATCATCAATAATAAATGCACTGACTATCCAACTCTAGCTCTTCCCAAGCTTTCTGGCATCTAGCCAAAAACCACTCCAACAACTTTTCTTCTTCGTCTTTCCCTCCCCTTTTCCAATCTGATGGCACAACCATCACCTCTTCCTCTGACAAAGCTGAACTCTTTGCTCAAACTTTTGCCAGAAACTCTACCATGGATGATTCTGGTGCTATTCCTCCCTCTCCACCCCCCTCTCTCCTACTTATGCCTAATATCCTAATCTCTTCTAAAGATGTACTTTCTACCCTCTCTGGGCTTAATACTAAGAAGGTGTACGGTCCAGACAGTGATCCTCCTGTTGTACTTAAATACTGTGCTTCCGTGCTGACCACCTGCCTTGGCAAACTCTTTCGTCTCTGTCTCTCCTCTAACATCTTTCCTTCTTGCTGGAAGTTTGCTCTCATTCAACCTGTCCCAAAGAAGGGTGACCGCTCTCAACCCTCCAACTATCGTCCAATTGCTCTCATCTCTTGTATCTCTAAGGTTATTGAAACTATTCTTGCATCCAAATTTCTTAAGCATTTCTCTTCTCATAATCTGCTCTGAGATCGCCAGTATGGCTTCTACTGGTGATCTTCTCTCATATCTTACTAACTCTTGGTCATCCAACTTTCGGGACTTCGGTGAGACTTTTTCTGTTGCACTAGACATATCGAAGGCCTTCGATAGAGTCTGGCACAAATCTTTAATTTCCAAACTGCCCTCCTTCGGTTTTTGTCCCTCCATCTGTGCCTTTGCCTCTAATTTCCTTTCCGGCCGTTCCATAGCTACGGTTGTGGACAGCCATCGCTCATTTCCTCATCCTATCAACTCCGGTGTTCCTCAGGGTTCTGTCCTATCTCCTATTCTCTTTCTAATTTTCATAAATGATCTTCTCAACTGTACATCCAGTCCCATCCATTCATATGCAGACGACTCTACTTGACACCACTCAATTAGTTTTCCAGAACGCCCCAGCCAGCAATCCCTCAAAAGTAAACGTAATGAAACCATAAAATGCTTATCTTCTGATCTAGCTACTATTTCCAATTGGGGTAGAGAAAACCTTGTCGCATTTAGTGCTTCCATAACTCAATTGCTCCATCCTTCTACCCGTTAGGAACCTCCAGAGGACTATCCCATATTCTTCAACAGTACAAAAATCAACCCTTCATCTTCCCTCAATGTTCTCAGTGTATCTTTTTCTTCTGCTCTCACTTGGAAAGACCATATTACCAGTCTCACTAAGGCAGCCTCCCAGAAGCTAGGTGTGCTCAACCGCCTCAAGAGGTTCTATACTCATGCACAGCTTCTTGCACTGTACAGGGGCACAGTGCGTCCTTGTATTGAGTATTGTTCACATGTGTGGGGAGGATCCTCTCACACCACACTCCTAGATAAAGTAGATAGGAAAGCCTTTCGTATCATTAACTCCCGTCCACTCACCAACTCTCTGCAATCTCTAGTCTCTCTTCGCCGCAATGTTGCATCTCTCTCGCTATTCTATCGCTACTACAATAATCAGTGTTCCTCGGAGCTTTCCCAGTGTATGCCACCTCCTCTACGTAGGGTACGTAGTACCCGCCTTGCAACACAATCCCACCCCTACTCTGTGCAACTCTGCAACCCAAGAGCTAAATGTTATTCTCAGACTTTCTTCTGGAACTCCCTCCTAGAATCAGTCTTTCCCTCTTCCTATGACTTAAATTGCTTCAAACTCCGTGTGTCCAGGCATTTTAGCTCGAACGTCCCTTGATTTCGGCCCTGTCACTCTTTGAAATCTGGGGGAGGCACTCGCTGCAGGCAGTTATGCCTTTTTTCTCCCTCATTCACATAGAAAACAAAATATGCATAAATATATAAAAATACCTAACTGCTGGGAAGCTGTTTTGGCAAGAGTGGTAATATGATCTTTCCAAGAATGGTCAGGAGAAAAGGAAACCCTGAAAATACTGAGAGAACATAAAAGGTTGATTTGTATATTGTTGACGAGTAAGGGATAGTGTTACGGAAGATTGTGACTGATAAATAGATGGAAACAAATGGGTTTTGGAAGCATATACACAATAACAAAAACGGGACTAACAGAGTGGTGGCTGACCGTGGTGGAACAATAACAGTGAGGTTACGGATTGAATTTCATCCAACCAATCACGTGCCAATACTGCAGGTCCAACAGTTAACTGATATTCTCCAGAGGAAAAATCCTTGTTATTTCCTTTGCCATTGGCCAATTAATGTAAATGTCAGCCATAGACAAATAGATTCCGTTGAAAAACACCCATCACTATGTATCAGTTCAGAAATCTATAAACCTAAATATAAACGAAGCACACACACATACACACGTGCATCCAAACATTATCTGTTAATCTACACTGCCTCTGATAAATAACTAAATAATACAATAACTCAAGAGTCACTACTGTATGTATAAAGATACTGTTGCCGGAAGATAAGTATAGACAAATATATTTTGTCTTTGTTTTGTCTGAATGCCTACTTAAAATTAAATATATAAATGGATGAGAGTGAGGAAAACATGAACACGAAGCAAATGATCGAAAATTGGGAAATGTAAACAAACTACCGTAAGCAGTACAAACATTAATTACGATGGAAAGGAATAGGGTAATTCTGAGAGAAAACTTTCTCTCTCTCTCTCTCTCTCTCTCTCTCTCTCTCACACACATGTTGATCTTCTTCCTTTCGGTGGGTTCGTTGTGATTTGTTTATGTTTGTCTTGACTCGACCTTTTGCCTTGATTGAAGTAGCCGAGAAAGAGGGGTAGAGGGGCAGAAAGTGGCAGAAAGAAGTGTGGTGTGCTTGTTTAGTGTAGTGAAGTAGATAGAAGGAGGAGGGGTATGTGAAAGCTAGCTGGATTGCTCTGTGTAGGTGAAGCACAAACAGAAACAGTAAGGGAAGCCAGAAAAATGAAACAGGAGTTCCAGCAACTCCTTATCAAATGCTTAAAGGCCTCCCTTGGGTATTGCCTTGTTCGATTGGTGCCTGCAATCTTCCCATGCGCAATTAAACCCTTCGATTTTGACAAAAATCGTTGTATATACCACATAAAACATTATTCCTTCTCCATGTGTGTTTACATATATGATGAACATAAGAACATTGAAGAACGATATAAGAAGTGGGAACAGCAATTGGGTGGTGAAAAACATATATTTTAGTCGAGCGGTCGTATTCTGGGATCGCCGGGCGAGAGACATAAAAATCTCCTCTGCAACGTCTCGCAAGCCACTGAGCCGCCCGGGAGAGATCACAGACTTCTAACGGGTCTCTATATAACTCACCCCTGTCTCTGAGCCCACCTGATGATAATTGATGCGGAAAATATCCGATAAATGAGGGAAATAAGATGAAAAATAGACGATAATTGAGGAGGAAGGAAAAAGGTGGGGAAGGAAGGGAATGGGGGGTTGGGACACATGTGGAGGAGTGTAGGAGTTACTAGAAGGGAATTATCTCACCTAATCACATATTGCTTTGCTTTGAGTACCTGTGGGGCATTTTGGAAGAGTATTTTTATGGCCTTGCTTCTGTGAGGCCTATCGCGTACATTATACAGATACTTCCGTGAGACTTGTTGCGTTTGTTAGGTTAAAAGTAGGTAATGCCCATGGTAATTTTATCTTGGAGTAATTTGTAAAAAATATTAATTGATAAAGAACTTGTGTCATTAATATACCAATCAAAATATGATTTGGAAATCAATGTTGTGTGCAGATACTATTGTTGGCTACAATATATTGCTTTTTGGTCCACCGATCTGCATAATAATTCTTCCAAAGACCCTTGAACGTCACTTTTATGTCTATCATATCTGCATCCATGCAATGGATAAAGTTATGTTTAACCAATATTGGGATGCCCCAATTGAGAGGCTATGATTGATCCATAACTGTAATCTAAATTATTACAAATTATAACATCAGTCACCCACAAGTTAAATTAATGAAAACATATGATCCTCCCAGGATTCGAACACATTACATCACATACAGAACTTAACCATTCCAACCCCTGACATGTATGTATGTAATGCTCAGCCCAGAGTCGATACCCTATTGACTGCTATTCTCGCCCTTATTTACCCATGGTATAGGGGTAAACAAGGAAACCCTGATGACCTCGGTGAGTGTTTTATTTTTGTTTGCATGTATTCCTTCATTACTAACCCATACCACGTCTTTTCAGGAAAACAAAACATATTGATGTTTGCCTGGGTTCTGGGAATCAATCAATAATAAATCAGCTGAGGCTTAGTGGGTTAAACGCTCTAAACAATACACCACTAACTATGTATACCGCACATGCCACATATATCTAACACATCATCTTCCTGTGGGCAAAGTTGTATCTAGTTTGTGATATTAATTATTGTATTATCTGAAAAGAACCATTCGTTGTTATATTTCCTTTATAATTCTATCCTATATACTTTGAGGGACCAGAATTGCCTTGCAAAAATACATAAATTATATATACAGGTAATCAAATGATGCTATTTTGCAAGATAAAACAAAATCTGAAGAAATATACGAAGAACCAAGTTACTCAAATAAAATACGGTATTATATGGTATGCAATATGTGGTGAAGGAAACCGATCAATACTAGATAATACATTATTCTCAAACTTTGAATGAGAGAGGTTGTTTTGAGAAAATATCTGGATCAATTAGAGAGCTAGACGTATCCATTACGTCTCCATAAAAACTACAGCAAATGTGAAAACAAGAGCAACGATGAATTGGGGAATAGAAGCAACAGTATTTGTGGAATGAAAAGTTATTATTTGGAAGTAGGACACAGTCTGAAAAGAAGGACAAGTCCAACAGGTACATAACTAAGAACAATCAAGAGAAGAAATGGGATGAATGATATTTAACCCAGGGGATCCGAGAGAAAACGAATTTTGGTTAGGAGTCCGGGAGGCTTCATATGAGGCAAAATCAAAATCAAAGGGTTTAAATCGCGCGGGCGGATTTTTTTTGGTGCGTGGGCTACCGCAGCGCCACCAAGCACAAACTAACAGGCAGCATCAGTTCTTAGTGCACATCCAAGATGGATGGAGGTAATCCAAAAAAAATCGCTGTGTCCGAATCGACCCCCGCCGCCGCGTACCGTACGCCTAACAAAAGCAAGGCTAAAACGACCAAGAAAACAGTGCTTAGTCCCGATGGTGTTGCACACACTCTGGAAGAACTAAGCAAATATAGTGAACTGAGTGATTATAGTGAACTGAGTGAACTTGGGAGTGACTTTGATGAAGAACAAGTTGTTAGTGAAGATGAGGGTGAAGTGGCGGATGGATTAGAGTTTCTGGGCTTTATTAGTACCGATGAGGACGATAATGACGAGGATAATGACGATAGTGAATGCGGTACTGGTGAATATACATTGGTGGGAGTTAAGCCGTTCAACCGCCTGAAGTCAATGCAAAACCTGACCTTAGTGAACTGAGTGACTTTGACGATGAAGAAGTGGTTAGTGAAGATGCGGTACCATACGCTCGCCTAGCCTAGCCTAGTGTAGCCTAGCCTAGTAAGTGAAAGTGACACACATATGTATAACAAGTAATAATAACTCAATAATAACAGTGAGTGACAATAATTCATAACAAGAAGAGTAATAAGAGTGAAAGTGACACAATAATATCCAATAACAGTGAAAGTGCCGAAAATATGTTATAAAAAGTTTCACATAACTCAATAATGGTTGTAAAAGAAATAAATGACACAATAACTATGACATTATCACCATACAAACATAATATCGTCTACCGGTACCAAAGCCACCGAAGCAACGAGTGACTTAGTGCATGCTAGCCAGGGCCGCGGCGAAGCGTTCGGACAGAGGCAAAAATATGCGGGAAAGTACCTCCATTCCCATCATCATATCTCGGCAACCACTTGTCGTAGCGATGTCAACTCAACGGCAGTCTACAGACGAAGGTTGGTTCTACACTATGCAATTTAGTTGATTGCTCTAGGTGGTCTCAATCAGTAGATATCGAATTATGAAGATAGCCATTTTTCAGGAATACCCCCGGACATGACGATCGCCTCATATGAAGGCCCCAGGATCCGGAGGGTTAACTCTTAAACTGCGAAGCTATGGTAGTTCAAACCCTCCTGCCAAGCAAAGGTATTTGTTTCTATTCTGACGAAAATCATTATAGTACCATATACAGTATATAATTATAACTTATCCATATGTGCCTATTTTGCTTTTATTATGAACATATGAACATTTAAGAGCAATAAATGAAGTGAGAATAGCATTTGGGTGGTGAAAAAGATGTATTATTGACGCAAGATCGTATCATGAGGCGAGAGGTGGAGCGGCGTATATGCTCCCTTGCCGATAAAGCAACATTGATGGCTCTGAATAGAAGTCTCTGTGTTGCAAGGATCTCTAGCTACCTCGCCCGTGTTAAAGTGTTAAAGAGACCGGGTGAGGAAAAATAACTGATAATTGAGGAGGGGGAAAATGGTGGGTCGGAGTGGTAGCAAGTAATGGAGGGGAATTATTTTGCCTAATCACAAATTGCTTTGTTTTTAGTACCACTGGGGTGTAATATAATGGATCTATTGAGGACGGTAACAATGCACCAGAAAAACCTCTATTGAGGACGGTTGCCATTAATGGGTTAAAAGCATATTACCAACACGATACGGAAATACATAGTGGTGTAGGAATGAAAGAGCTTAAATAGATGGTCATTGCACATGGACAAATGGGTAAATAAAGACAGTAAGAGGACAATTATGAAGCGGATAGTCCACGAAGATAATTCAGGACAATTTGGGAAACGATGTTGAAGTATAAAAAGAAGAGTTCGAGATCATTTTGTAGCAATACCTTATATAAACTATAATACAATACGAGAAACTAACAACAATATATACAACACTGTATTCAGAATGAAAACGAAAGCAGAATGTATAGTTATCAAAATAGAGGATAACAGGTTTGGAGGTGTATATGAAAACATAACTTTGTTCAGGTATTAGTGTTATCAAGAGGGGAGGTAACATCAAGTAATGCAAACTAAATGTGGTAAATCTGACAAAAGTATAGGAATGGGCGCAGAGAGAGAGAAACAGAAATAGCATTGTTATATACCAATATGTTTTAAATATAGGGGCAATATAATCAACCCGGGGGAAGAAAGAAAAAACAATAAAATGGAATAATAATTGAAAGATCTATGAGTAGGAGGGGATACATGAACGAATATGAAGAAACTGTGAAGGAGCAAAACACGAATAGAGGAAGACAAGGATAGTATATTTAGGGTACTTCAACGTTTTCCTTGTAGATTTACTACCTCTTGGATTACCATACCTGTTTTCACACTGTTCTCATCTTCTAAATGTTCTGACAGTCATAACAGATAACACACGACTGGGATAACGTCACAGAAAATTAAAAAGATATTGTGGGTGGTATAACTTATTAACTCCTCCTGTACCGGCGACATATGTTTAGTTTTATTCTTGCTGTATTTAGACGATTTTGTGCAGTGTAAGAAAGATCTTTGGTAGTAAAAAGGGTAGGTGAGATAGTTCGCAGCCTGTTAATTGCTGGAGGCACTTTTTAAACTGAATACAATCGCTTAATGGTATCCAGAAGAAAGTTAAAAAAAACGTCACCGGTACAGAAGGGGTTAACGAAACTGTGAACAGACTTGTTGGGGAACAGACATGTTGGAGAAATGACCAACAAGCGCCCCCTTTCTGACAGTTTTGTTTTTTTGTTTCATTTCCACTTTGTAACTTTGTCTTTGTTTGTTCGCTCGTCCAGTGACATCAAAGTTTGGGCCTGGGTGTGTGAATTGTCTGTGTCTTCCACATTTCAGTTTTGTCTTGCTTAGTCAATTAGTATCAATGTTTGTGGATGATGATCATATTGAGAGTGGTTTGGCATATAACATTGTAGAGGGTATTGGTAATGATGTTTGTGAGGTGGTAGAATCAGAAATAAAAATTATGGTGAATCAAAACACAGTTAGCGCAGTGACGTCAATCCATTTTTAATTATATTGGTAACAAATTGCATATATTGTATGAATATTTTCAAAAGCAGGCAATTCCAGAAGTCGTTTATCCAACATGTGCGAAGAAGAATATCGAAGTCTCTGCATATTAATTTAAACTCATGGAATTCCTGCCGATATATACGTATACATAAAAGATTTACGCAATCACACCGTCATGATCAAACAGTAGCAAGGAAAACATACGAAATATCGGGGCTGTTCGGCTAGGCAGCCTACGAAACGACAACATACAAAAATATACTGTATTTGTAGATAAAGGTGATGCTTAGTTAGATCCAGTATTGAATTCAGGTATTCAGAACAGGGACACAAATATTCCACACCAGTAAGTTGCCAGACAACTATTCCTGAATTGGAGGCAATAAATGTGAAGAGTTTAAAACTGGTCCGGGGCGCTCCAGTAAACAGTTCGTTGCCAGTGTTGGTTGGTCATATTATCCCCTGAATTATTGTCATATTATATGTTCATATAGGATACATTCATCACATTAGTACGGCCATAAAAGGCATACCACTGTCTAGTAATCAACATATGTATTAAGATATTGTGTTTCCAATTGTGGGAATGTGTGTTATTGACTGTGGATAATGCCTTTCCTTTATTAACAAACAGTTGGTATAATGATAAAATTAAACAAATGCCTTGAGTTAAGGGTTGCAACATCATGTTCATTATAATTATAATGTAATGTCATGATGGTTTCTACATTAAAACTCGTGAAACGATGTTACTATTAACAAACAGTTAACGTTCCGTATATTCAATACAAAATAGATATGCACTGAGGCACAACAATAATCTCTGTGACGTAAGCGAATATGTAACTTACACAAATTAGCCCAGGTATTTTTCAGAGTTAATCTAAAGTTATGATGGTCTTGCCTAATTCCACATTGATAAAGGTGTTCAATGAGAGTACACTTTTTTGAAACATTTAAACAGATCTTACTTAAAACGTTATATTTCCATAGCTGTTGACCTATGTAGAATGGTTAATCTCACTCAAAGTTAATCAAACCATGATCAGACACTCGTGACTAACTCAACTTTTTCAGTCCTACAGCGCGAATGATTTACTATCTTCGAATTAGTTATTACCTTCAGGTGACAATATATTGTATTATTCGTAACATCATGAATTTCCTTGTTTTGTCTGCTTATATTGTATAGACAAATATTGGTATCACATATACAACTATTTTCACAGTCGGCACTACATTTTGTACTGCAGATTATATAGTAAATTATTTCGTCCGTGTATATAAAATGTCCACACTAGAAAAAAAATGGCTTGATATTTGTTGCAATTGTACTTATAACAATATGTTATGTTTTAATTGGCCTACTGACTGTAAATATGAACAAGTTATTTCCGGATGTTGTTGTGTATCACCCATAGGGGACATATATAATGGTTAGTGAACCCCTCATATATAATGGTCAGTGAACCCCTCATATTGTATGCAAGCACATAATTATGTGTAATCCTATGTATTACTGTGTGTACAGTTGGCCAAATAAGTCGTAAATCCGCTGTTATTACGTGTTGCTCTCTTTGTGCTGTATTTATGTCTGTCAGATGTTGAAAAAGGGTGTGTAAAGATAGGAACATGTTTGTATATCTCACTCAAAACGATGAATTACAGCTTAGATTGTGCTGATAACCATTATTGATCGAAATATACTTGGTCCCACGATATCATTTATTTGGCCGACTGTACAACTGTATTGCATCCAAATAATACAATAGTGTAACACACATTTGATATATAAACAAAACAGATTTTCTGAGTGTGCATAAAGAAAAACATAATATGTGCATGACATTCCTTGAGAGACTGTATGCATGGCAATGCTGCTTTCACTACATCTAATTTGGCTTCAATCCTACTTTGTATCAACTGTATTTATGATCTAACAATTATAAAACATAATTATTATCACTATCAATTATTCATTAAAAGAGACAATGGGGATATGTGAGTATTCTGTGAAAATTCACTAGCATTAGTCAAACTGTGATATTTATCATTATGTAACCATATGTGCATGACCAGTTGTGAATGTAATTTAGTAGTCTTTTCAGAAATGGTAACTCGCAGTAAGTAATGTAATACAATATATATTTCCTCTGGAAACCAAACGTAGTGGGTGTATGTGTTTGCATACAGACACATATAAGACCATGACTTAATCGGATTAACTGTAAAAACACCGGCACATACTGTTGGTAGAGAGCAAAATTAGTTCGTGTATTTGTGCTGCATGTGTAAATACCCTTTTCCGCTTTAGATCCCACTAGAAATCAAATCCACAAAAACATTTTATACAACTGTTTTTGTTTTCCTTATGTACGTGTTGTTCATCTCTTTCTTCCAAATTTATCAATAACAGTATATTGTCAGTGATAAATAATGTACAATAGTATACTGGTTAACTTAATATTGCAATATGCCAATCACGACCCGCCTCGAGTCCTCAGAAGGGGGGAGCAGAAATGCCCCCATCAGTTTGACCCCTGGAAACGGCTCCCTAGATGCCCTGGACCACTACCTTCTACTCTTACTATAAATGGCTGTAACATTCGTGGCCTTTCATCTAACTTCCACTATGTGGAACACCGCCTCTCCTCTGCCAACCCTGATCTTCTCTTTCTCCCCGAAACTCCAAGTTTATGGGACTACTGACAGCAAACCCTTCTCTGTATCCTCCTACTATCTCTATCCTCAGTTCCAAGCCAAAGGTGGATGTTGTGTATGTAGCGAACAATCTCGCTTTCTCTCGTGTTCCTAACTTAGACTCTTTCTGAATTCTCAACTCTCTGGCTAAAGCTTTCTTGTCACTCTCAAACAAAATATTTCTGCGCTGTTTATCTCTCCCCTAATTCTACTGACTATCCAAAATTATTTGACTATCTAACTTCTAAAGTGGAACACATTCTATCTATCTCTCCTTTCGCAGAAATCTCCATCCTAGGAGATTTCAATGTTCACCACCACCAATGGCTCTCCTCTGTTTCCACTGACCAACCGGGTGAACAAGCCTACATATTTTCTATCCTAAATTACCTAGAGCAGCTAGTCCAGTAACCGACCCATATCCCAGATAGCTTCAGAGATCGGCCCAACATTCTTGACTTATTTCAAACCTCTAACCCTTCTGTTTATACCATAAATCTTTTCTCTCCTTTGGGTTCCTCCGACCATAAACTAATATCTGTCACCTGTCCTATCTCTCCGGTACGGCCAGCCAAACCTCCCAACCGGAGGCGCTTGTGGCATTGTGGCACTGCCAACTGGGAGGCTCTTCGGAAGTACTTTGATTTCCAATGGAATGAGTATTGCTTCCGTGCTGAGTGCTGAAAGTTTTACCGAGGTAATTCTCTCGGGCATGGAAGCATACATTCCATTTTCTTTCTCTCAGTCTAATGCAAAAAAATCTTGGTTTACTCATGCTTGTTCTACTGCTGTCCACAACAAGGAGGAAGCATTCAAACGGTACCAACACCTTAAAACTCAAGAACCTCATTCTTCCTATGTTTCTGCCCGGAATAAAGCCAAATCTGTTCTTCGACTTGCCAATCACTCTTTCATGAATAATAAATGCAGTTTACTATCCAACTCTAGCTCTTCCCAAGCTTTCTGGCATCTAGCCAAAAACCTCTCCAACAATTTTTCTTCCTCGTCTTTCCCTCCCCTTTTCCACTCTGCTGGCACAACCATCACTTCTTTCTCTAACAAAGCTGAACGTTTTGCTCAAACTATTGCTAGAAACTCCACCTTGGATGATTCCGGTGCTATTCCTCCTTCTCCACCCCCTCTCTCCTACTTATGCCTAATATCCTAATCTCTTCTAAAGATGTACTTTCTACCCTCTCTGGGCTTAATACTAAGAAGGCGTACGGTCCAGACAGTGTTCCTCTTGTTGTACTAAAAAACTATGCTGTACGTCTTACTCCCTGCCTAGGCAAACTCTTTTGTCTCTGTCTCTCCTCTAACGTCTTCCCTTCTTGCCGAAAGTTTGCTCTCATTCAACCTGTCCCAAAGAAAGGTGACCGCTCTCAACTCTCCAACTATCGTCCAATTGCTCTCATCTCTTGTATCTCTAAAGTAACTATTTTTGCATCCGAATTCCTTAAGCATTTATCTTCTCATTATCTACTCTCTCAGATAGCCAGTATAGCTTCCTTAACCCGGCAAGCGCGATAGGCCTCACGGAAGGCTTCCTATAGGGAACGCGATAGACCTCACGGAAGCAAGACCATAAAAAAAACCTTCAAAAAAAAAAAAAGGGCCTATCAAAACAAAGGAATTTGTGTCTAGGTGAGATAATTCCCCTCCAGTACTCATCCATGTAAATCTCACCCACCCCCCTCCCCTCCTTCCCCACCTTATTCCCCCCTCCCTCTCCTCCTCAATTATCACCTATTTTTCCTCTTATTATCATCATTTATCGGTTATTTTTATCTCCCGCGATAATGTAGCACAAGTGGGTTGCAGAAAAGATCGTTATGTAACACCCAGACACCGGCCCACACCGCCCCGCTCGTCTCAGTTACCTCACAGACAGCGAGAGAGGAGGGTTGCCTGTGGCTCTCTCTCGCCTGAGATTATGACCGGGTGGCCAATATCTTCGTTTTTCACCACCCAAATGCTTTTCCCACTTATTTTAGCACTCTTGAAGGTTCATATATACATCATATATGTAAAATAAAAGCATACCGAAAACAAATAATGCTCTATATTGTAAATATAACGAATTCTGTCAGAATCCAAGGCTAGAAATGCACAAATAACTACCCTAGCCCCTAGGTCTGTTTCGCGCTTGTCAGGTTAAGGGTCGTCATTTTACTGGTGATCTTCTTTCATATCCTACTAACTCTTGGTCATCCTCCTTTCGGGACTTTGGCGAGACCTTTTCTTTTGCACTAGACATATCGAAGGCCTTCGATAGAGTATGGCACAAATCTTTAATATCTAGGCTACCCTCCTTCGGTTTCTATCCCTCCATCTGTGCCTTTGTCTCTAATTTCCCTTCCGGCCGTTCCATATCTGCAATTGTGGAAGGCCATCGCTCACTTCCTCGTCCTATCAACTCAGGTGTTCCTCAGGGCTCTGTCCTATCTCCCATTCTCTTTTTAATTTTCATATATGATCTTCTCAACTGTACCTCCAGTCCCATCCATTCATACGCAGATGACACTATTAGTTTTCCTGAACGTCCCAGTCAGCAATCCCTCAAAAACAAACTTAAAGAAGCTATGGAACACTTATCTTCTGATCTAACTACTATTTCCAATTAGGGCAGATAAGTCCTTGTTACCCTTAATGCTTCCAAAACCCAACTTCTTCATCTTACTACTCGTTCGGTACTTCCAGAGGACTATCCCTTACACTTCAACAATACAAAAATCAATCCTTCATCTTCTCTCAATATTCTTGGTGTCTCCTTTTCTTCTGCTCTCACTTGGAAAGACCATATTACCAGTCGTGCTAAGGCGGCCTCCCAGAAGCTGGGTGTACTCAATCGCCTGAAGGGGTTCTTCACCCCTGCGCAGAGCTTCTGGCTCTTTACAGGGGCACAGTGCGTCCTTGTTTTGAGTATTGTTCACATGTGTGAGGAGGATCCTCTCACACCGCACTCTTAGACAAAGTAGAAAGGAAAGCCTTTCGTATCCACTCACCAACTCTCTCTCTTCGCCGCAATGTTGAATCTCTCTCGCTATTCTATCGCTACTATAATAATCAGTGTTCCTCAGAGCTTTCCCAGTGTTTACCACCTCCTCTACGTAGGGTATGTAGTACCCGTCTTGCAACAGAATCCCACCCCTACTCTGTGCAACTCTCCAACCCAAGAGTGAAATGCTATTCTCAGTCTTTCTTCTATTCAACTGCTAAGCTCTTGAACTCTCTCCCAGAATCAGTTTTTCCCTCTTCCTAAGACTTAAATTGCTTCAAACTCTGTGTGTTCAGGCAATTTGGCTCGAACGTCCCTTGATTTTGGCCCTGTCACTCTTTCAACTCTGAGGTAGGCACTCGCTACAGGCAGTTCTGCCTTTTGTCTCCCTCAGTCACATAGACAAAAAAAATTACCACAGCTTGTGCATATGTACTTGTTATATTAAAAGAAAACAACTAGTATAGTGTGATAAAACTCAATTCTGCGACTTTTAATGTTCTCCCAAAAATGTACATTAAAGGCATTCCAAAAAATATGCCTGCATTTCGTTATGCTATTTTAACTGAGCAATAAATTGGAGAACTGTATACCCCGGTAAATTATGCATAAATCTTTTAGTTAACTTTTGAGACATTTTTAGCATAATAATATCATTGATATTGTGCGGAGTTGAGCGAGTTCTTTAATTTGAATGTTGGGTTGAAGCAGTGGTGTGTCCATGGTTGTTGAATGTATTCATAAATGGAGATATTGAAGAGGTAATTTAGATGTTTTGGAAAGATGCTTAGTGTGCTTGTTCAGTGTAGTGAAATGAATAGGAGGAGGTTTTTGTGAGATTCAGCTGGATTACACTCTGTGTACGTGAGACACAAATAGAAACAGTGAAGGCAGCCAGGCAAATGAAATAGGAGTTCAAGCAAGTCCTTATCATATGCCATCTCTGGATGTTACCCTGCTCCAGGACTTGTCCACTGTTGTGCAACAAGTCAGCTACGATGTCATTATCGTCTCATGGCTCATGGGATAGGAAAGTCTATCACCTTCATAACAGCCTACTATCACTTTGTTGATATATATATATATATATATATATATATATATATATATAATATATATATATATATATATATATATATATATATATATATATATATATATATATATATACCGGTATATACAGTATATATACAGCATGTATATATAATATTATGTATGTGTGTGTGTAGTAATACTCGCTAGGAAAATTGAAACAATGGAACACCAAGCTTTCGTCTATTCTCTCAAGACATCTTCAGGATGTCTTGAGGGAATAGATGAATATATATATATATATATATATATATATATATATATATATACAGAGAGAGAGAGAGAGAGAGAGAGAGAGAGAGAGAGAGAGAGAGAGAGCAAAAATGGACCGCGGGATACATACTTTTGAAATTCTATAATATTTGTTTCTGTTAATCCATGTTATGAATATAGTGTACTGTATATACACATACTGCTATGTTATGAATATAGTGTACTGTATATACACATACTGCTATGTTATGAATATAGTGTACTGTATATACACATACTGCTATGTTATGAATATAGTGTACTGTATATACACATACTGCTATGTTATGAATATAGTACTGTATATACACATACTGCTATGTTATGAATATAGTGTACTGTATATACACATACTGCTATGTTATGAATATAGTGTACTGTATATACACATACTGCTATGTTATGAATATAGTGTACTGTATATACACATACTGCTATGTTATGAATATAGTGTACTGTATATACACATACTGCTATGTTATGAATATAGTGTACTGTATATACACATACTGCTATGTTATGAATATAGTGTACTGTATATACACATACTGCTATGTTATGAATATAGTGTACTGTATATACACATACTGCTATGTTATGAATATAGTGTACTGTATATACACATACTGCTATGTTATGAATATAGTGTACTGTATATACACATACTGCTATGTTATGAATATAGTGTACTGTATATACACATACTGCTATGTTATGAATATAGTGTACTGTATATACACATACTGCTATGTTATGAATATAGTGTACTGTATATACACATACTGCTATGTTATGAATATAGTGTACTGTATATACACATACTGCTATGTTATGAATATAGTGTACTGTATATACACATACTGCTATGTTATGAATATAGTGTACTGTATATACACATACTGCTATGTTATGAATATAGTGTACTGTATATACACATACTGCTATGTTATGAATATAGTGTACTGTATATACACATACTGCTATGTTATGAATATAGTGTACTGTATATACACATACTGCTATGTTATGAATATAGTGTACTGTATATACACATACTGCTATGTTATGAATATAGTGTACTGTATATACACATACTGCTATGTTATGAATATAGTGTACTGTATATACACATACTGCTATGTTATGAATATAGTGTACTGTATATACACATACTGCTATGTTATGAATATAGTGTACTGTATATACACATACTGCTATGTTATGAATATAGTGTACTGTATATACACATACTGCTATGTTATGAATATAGTGTACTGTATATACACATACTGCTATGTTATGAATATAGTGTACTGTATATACACATACTGCTATGTTATGAATATAGTGTACTGTATATACACATACTGCTATGTTATGAATATAGTGTACTGTATATACACATACTGCTATGTTATGAATATAGTGTACTGTATATACACATACTGCTATGTTATGAATATAGTGTACTGTATATACACATACTGCTATGTTATGAATATAGTGTACTGTATATACACATACTGCTATGTTATGAATATAGTGTACTGTATATACACATACTGCTATGTTATGAATAAGTGTACTGTATATACACATACTGCTATGTTATGAATATAGTGTACTGTATATACACATACTGCTATGTTATGAATATAGTGTACTGTATATACACATACTGCTATGTTATGAATATAGTGTACTGTATATACACATACTGCTATGTTATGAATATAGTGTACTGTATATACACATACTGCTATGTTATGAATATAGTGTACTGTATATACACATACTGCTATGTTATGAATATAGTGTACTGTATATACACATACTGCTATGTTATGAATATAGTGTACTGTATATACACATACTGCTATGTTATGAATATAGTGTACTGTATATACACATACTGCTATGTTATGAATATAGTGTACTGTATATACACATACTGCTATGTTATGAATATAGTGTACTGTATATACACATACTGCTATGTTATGAATATAGTGTACTGTATATACACATACTGCTATGTTATGAATATAGTGTACTGTATATACACATACTGCTATGTTATGAATAGTGTACTGTATATACACATACTGCTATGTTATGAATATAGTGTACTGTATATACACATACTGCTATGTTATGAATATAGTGTACTGTATATACACATACTGCTATGTTATGAATATAGTGTACTGTATATACACATACTGCTATGTTATGAATATAGTGTACTGTATATACACATACTGCTATGTTATGAATATAGTGTACTGTATATACACATACTGCTATGTTATGAATATAGTGTACTGTATATACACATACTGCTATGTTATGAATATAGTGTACTGTATATACACATACTGCTATGTTATGAATATAGTGTACTGTATATACACATACTGCTATGTTATGAAAATAGTGTACTGTATATACACATACTGCTATGTTATGAATATAGTGTACTGTATATACACATACTGCTATGTTATGAATATAGTGTACTGTATATACACATACTGCTATGTTATGAATATAGTGTACTGTATATACACATACTGCTATGTTATGAATATAGTGTACTGTATATACACATACTGCTATGTTATGAATATAGTGTACTGTATATACACATACTGCTATGTTATGAATATAGTGTACTGTATATACACATACTGCTATGTTATGAATATAGTGTACTGTATATACACATACTGCTATGTTATGAATATAGTGTACTGTATATACACATACTGCTATGTTATGAATATAGTGTACTGTATATACACATACTGCTATGTTATATAGTGTACTGTATACACATACTATGTTATGAATATAGTGTACTGTATACACATACTGCTATGTTATGAATATAGTGTACTGTATATACACATACTGCTATGTTATGAATATAGTGTACTGTATATACACATACTGCTATGTTATGAATATAGTGACTGTATATACACATACTGCTATGTTATGAATATAGTGTACTGTATATACACATACTGCTATGTTATGAATATAGTGTACTGTATATACACATACTGCTATGTTATGAATATAGTGTACTGTATATACACATACTGCTATGTTATGAATATAGTGTACTGTATATACATACTGCTATGTTATGAATATAGTGTACTGTATATACACATACTGCTATGTTATGAATATAGTGTACTGTATATACACATACTGCTATGTATGAATATATAGTGTACTGTATATACACATACTGCTATGTTATGAATATAGTGTACTGTATATACACATACTGCTATGTTATGAATATAGTGTACTGTATATACACATACTGCTATGTTATGAATATAGTGTACTGTATATACACATACTGCTATGTTATGAATATAGTGTACTGTATATACACATACTGCCATGTTATGAATAGTGTACTGTATATACACATACTGCTATGTTATGAATATAGTGTACTGTATATACACATACTGCTATGTTATGAATATAGTGTACTGTATATACACATACTGCTATGTTATGAATATAGTGTACTGTATATACACATACTGCTATGTTATGAATATAGTGTACTGTATATACACATACTGCTATGTTATGAATATAGTGTACTGTATATACACATACTGCTATGTTATGAATATAGTGTACTGTATATACACATACTGCTATGTTATGAATATAGTGTACTGTATATACACATACTGCTATGTTATGAATATAGTGTACTGTATATACACATACTGCTATGTTATGAATATAGTGTACTGTATATACACATACTGCTATGTTATGAATATAGTGTACTGTATATACACATACTGCTATGTTATGAATATAGTGTACTGTATATACACATACTGCTATGTTATGAATATAGTGTACTGTATATACACATACTGCTATGTTATGAATATAGTGTACTGTATATACACATACTGCTATGTTATGAATATAGTGTACTGTATATACACATACTGCTATGTTATGAATATAGTGTACTGTATATACACATACTGCTATGTTATGAATATAGTGTACTGTATATACACATACTGCTATGTTATGAATATAGTGTACTGTATATACACATACTGCTATGTTATGAATATAGTGTACTGTATATACACATACTGCTATGTTATGAATATAGTGTACTGTATATACACATACTGCTATGTTATGAATATAGTGTACTGTATATACACATACTGCTATGTTATGAATATAGTGTACTGTATATACACATACTGCTATGTTATGAATATAGTGTACTGTATATACACATACTGCTATGTTATGAATATAGTGTACTGTATATACACATACTGCTATGTTATGAATATAGTGTACTGTATATACACATACTGCTATGTTATGAATATAGTGTACTGTATATACACATACTGCTATGTTATGAATATAGTGTACTGTATATACACATACTGCTATGTTATGAATATAGTGTACTGTATATACACATACTGCTATGTTATGAATATAGTGTACTGTATATACACATACTGCTATGTTATGAATATAGTGTACTGTATATACACATACTGCTATGTTATGAATATAGTGTACTGTATATACACATACTACTGCTATGTTATGAATATAGTGTACTGTATATACCATACTGCTATGTTATGAATATAGTGTACTGTATATACACATATCTGCTATGTTATGAATATATATCTGCTATGTTATGAATATAGTGTACTGTATATACACATACTGCTATGTTATGAATATAGTGTACTGTATATACACATACTGCTATGTTATGAATATAGTGTACTGTATATACACATACTGCTATGTTATGAATATAGTGTACTGTATATACACATACTGCTATGTTATGAATATAGTGTACTGTATATACACATACTGCTATGTTATGAATATAGTGTACTGTATATACACATACTGCTATGTTATGAATAGTGTACTGTATATACACATACTGCTATGTTATGAATATAGTGTACTGTATATACACATACTGCTATGTTATGAATATAGTGTACTGTATATACACATACTGCTATGTTATGAATATAGTGTACTGTATATACACATACTGCTATGTTATGAATATAGTGTACTGTATATACACATACTGCTATGTTATGAATATAGTGTACTGTATATACACATACTGCTATGTTATGAATATAGTGTACTGTATATACACATACTGCTATGTTATGAATATAGTGTACTGTATATACACATACTGCTATGTTATGAATAGTGTACTGTATATACACATACTGCTATGTTATGAATATAGTGTACTGTATATACACATACTGCTATGTTATGAATATAGTGTACTGTATATACACATACTGCTATGTTATGAATATAGTGTACTGTATATACACATACTGCTATGTTATGAATATAGTGTACTGTATATACACATACTGCTATGTTATGAATATAGTGTACTGTATATACACATACTGCTATGTTATGAATATAGTGTACTGTATATACACATACTGCTATGTTATGAATATAGTGTACTGTATATACACATACTGCTATGTTATGAATATAGTGTACTGTATATACACATACTGCTATGTTATGAATATAGTGTACTGTATATACACATACTGCTATGTTATGAATATAGTGTACTGTATATACACATACTGCTATGTTATGAATATAGTGTACTGTATATACACATACTGCTATGTTATGAATATAGTGTACTGTATATACACATACTGCTATGTTATGAATATAGTGTACTGTATATACACATACTGCTATGTTATGAATATAGTGTACTGTATATACACATACTGCTATGTTATGAATATAGTGTACTGTATATACACATACTGCTATGTTATGAATATAGTGTACTGTATATACACATACTGCTATGTTATGAATATAGTGTACTGTATATACACATACTGCTATGTTATGAATATAGTGTACTGTATATACACATACTGCTATGTTATGAATATAGTGTACTGTATATACACATACTGCTATGTTATGAATATAGTGTACTGTATATACACATACTGCTATGTTATGAATATAGTGTACTGTATATACACATACTGCTATGTTATGAATATAGTGTACTGTATATACACATACTGCTATGTTATGAATATAGTGTACTGTATATACACATACTGCTATGTTATGAATATAGTGTACTGTATATACACATACTGCTATGTTATGAATATAGTGTACTGTATATACACATACTGCTATGTTATGAATATAGTGTACTGTATATACACATACTGCTATGTTATGAATATAGTGTACTGTATATACATACTGCTATGTTATGAATATAGTGTACTGTATATACACATACTGCTATGTTATGAATATAGTGTACTGTATATACACATACTGCTATGTTATGAATATAGTGTACTGTATATACACATACTGCTATGTTATGAATATAGTGTACTGTATATACACATACTGCTATGTTATAGATATAGTGTACTGTATATACACATACTGCTATGATATGAATATAGTGTACTGTATATATAGTGTACTGTATATACACATACTGCTATGTTATGAATAGTGTACTGTATATACACATACTGCTATGTTATGAATATAGTGTACTGTATATACACATACTGCTATGTTATGAATATAGTGTACTGTATATACACATAATGCTTATCTTCTCCTTCATGAAATAGTTGAGCCATCAGATATCGATAATCCAAATAGTCGATGGACGTTAGTTTACGTGATTCACATGTTAAGTCTGTTCAGTGGAAATTGAAATAAATATTGAAATTGAAATATTTACTAGATAACAAATAATGGATACAAGTGAGATTAACGTAAAACATGAAATACAGACTGAGCCTTTCGAGAGTCATATTCTCGTAAAAGGCATCTTATAATAGTAATGCCTTGTATAATAGTAATGCCTTGGATGAATTCATATTATGTATTAAATTTACTCCGCAATAATATGGTCACCCAACTGCAACACAAATGGTACACACAAACAGTGTTCCTCAGCTTACTTATTCAATAATGGTACACACAAACAGTGTTCCTCAGCTTACTTATTCAATAATGGTACACACAAACAGTGTTCCTCAGCTTACTTATTCAATAATGGTACACACAAACAGTGTTCCTCAGCTTACTTATTCAATAATGAAAAGACATACAATTACAAGCATTCCTTTTGTGCACCCCCTTCCCCCCCCCCCCCCCGCATCACAACCAAGTGTTTACCCGTTGAGTAATGTATCTATATTAAGGAGGGTCACCGGCTTTTTTCTCTTTCTCTCCTTTTCTCTCTTTCTCTGACTTCTATCCATTCGGCCCCATTCAGTCAACTGCTTAAGACGTTTATCCCCATCCAGGTGTCGATTTCTTCCTGGCGAGCGATAGCGAGCCAGCATTGTATGGAGAAATCCGGCTTTGCCGGAGACATTTTTCTGTCGAAAAATGTACAAATTTCGCTTACTGTCAAAACAAAAATATATATATATATGATGGCTCGCTACCGCTCGCCACGAAAATATTGACACCTGGATGGGGGTAAACGTCTTAAAACAGTAGGCTGAATGGATACAAGCCAAAGAGAGAGGAAGAGAAAGATTAAAAAATGCGAGGTGGGCCCCCTTGAAGGATCTAAACATATATTTAGGCAAAATATTACCCATGCACCAATACATATTTCTGTAGTCTCATTCACATACAATTAAACTCATACGCATACCGACATATACAAATTAATACATGAAATATAGTTATAAAGAATGATAACATTACCTATGATATATTAAACATTCACCTGAGAACAATAAGGGTATATGTGTTTATATAGACATACACATTCACATTTTATGCACATCTTCACAATATAGATATATAATGTCAGTCACTAACAAAAACTCGCGGTATCCTCGTATTTTATACAACAACATGTTTGACACTTTTTTCGTTTTACGTTGTAATATACAGTATGTGTGAGACCATTAGCAATGAGGAAAAAAAATACATTTAGGTTAATGTATTTCGAAACAATATTATTCGAAACAAAGAAAAAAGCTAAAATAGTGAGGGACGTCAATTGCAAAGATATCCAGTTACAGGCTCAAACACACCCACGTATTTACATGCATAAATACATTATATACAGAATATATATTTATATTAACCTTGCACGCAATTCATTAAAGAAGATTAATACAACTGACTCACATCTGTCCATGCTGATATTTAATAAGTAAAACATATTTCTGGGACTTTTTAAACGTTGACATAGTTGGCTCCATTCAACTATTGGGTATCAAAGGATTCCAGACCTTCGCTCAGTGGTAATTTATTTTGATGATTGGGATTAGCTTTAATTCTGAAAATAACAAATTTGTATGTTCGAGTCTTCTTTTAAAATTAATTATTCAAATTACTATTTTGAGCAGTCATAAGTTGCCATATTCTAACTTTGCTAGCTACTTGCCACAAAGTGTGACAATAAGTTATAATTATTAGGATGTATTAATGACTGTGTTTTTTTTTTTATTACATGTGTATGGAGGAGATAAAAGGCAGGTTGCCCCAAAAGTTGAAAGAGTGACAGAGCCAAATTCAATGGACATGGAGTCAAAATGGCTGGACACACAAAGTATAAAGCAGTCAGGATGAAGGAAAGATTGATTGAGGGAGAGAGTTCCAGAGTTCACTTGTTTAGTAGAAGAAAGACTGAGACAATTTGCCAATTCTTGGGTTGGATAGCTGGGTAGAATAGGAGTGGGACTGTGTTGAAAGGCGGGTGCTTTGTATTCGCCGCAAGGGAGCGGGTATTATACTGAGGTAGTTTTGAGGAACACTTATTGTTGTAATAACATTAGAAGAATCAAAGAGATGCAACTTTGTAGAGTGTAGAAAGAGATTGTAGATACCGGTAACTAGTAAGTGGAAGCAAGTTGATGAGACGAAATGCTTTTGATTCTACTAGTTCGAGAAGTGCGGTATGGTAGGAGCCTCCCCACACATGCAAATAATATTCAATACAGGGGCACACTGTGCCCCGATACAGAGTAAGAAGCTGTACGAGGGTGAAGAACCAACGAAGACAGTAGAGCACATCTAACTTTTAGGAAGCTGTTTTAGCAAGAGTAGTAATGTGATCTTTCCAAGAAAGGTCAGATGAAAAAGATACACCTAGAATGTTGAGAAAAGATGAAGGGTTGAGTTGTGTATTGTTGAAGAATATTTGATAGTTTTGTGGAAGATTGTGATGGAGAGATAGAGGGAGAAAGTATGTTTGTGTCAAAGCTTAACTATATAACTGCTTCCTGGTAAGATGAAGGACACCACAGTACTTGCTTAATTTGTTTCTTTTGTTTTCATGTGAATATTACATTTTACTTGGTGATCTACTTGAACACCAAGGAATTTGGTGTTCTTTTTCTCTTCTAAGACTGTGTTTTGTATTTTGAATGGCACTAAGTTCATGGGTATGTATATATTTCTATGGAAAATACTTTAATTACTTGTATTAATATTTAGTGTATAAATATTTGAATTATTCCAGTTTTGACTATATTTAGCTCAGTAGTACCAGAAACAAACAGGAAATGTAGCCTACACATTTAATGTTTTTAGCACCGGAATGAGAATGTCTTTCTCAAGCATCTCAAGGATAAGGACTCCCCCTCCAATTAAAAAATGACTTGTTTACTTGCGTCTGAGGTAAACGTAGTGGAGGAAACTGGAGCCACTTCCAAAAAAAGACCTTTCTGAACTATTTGTCTTGCCCATGTGTTGCGAGGCCAAGCCTTTTAACACACCCAAAAGTTTCCAAGATATTGAGATTGAATATGTTGTCGAAACCGGCCCAAGAATTAATTGTCTTGATCTTTAACTGTCGGAATTATGTCTATTGACAGTGGGAATGAGCTGGACGGATCAGTTTTTTGCCACATTTGCCAATCATGGCCTGCTGCCGACGAATCGTGATATTGTGATCTCGATGGTGGCTAACTCTTTGAGTTACCCCCACGTGTCAGATTGTGTCCGCCGCGGTGTGAGCCCCGCCCTCGAGAGTTACCGCATACTCGACACTGATGAGCTTATCTGGAGGTAGATGGAACAGAGTGTTTGGTTGATTTATCCGTACTATGTTACATATTTGACTGAGTTCGTAAAATTCATTTAGGGGCAGACTTCTGGTTTGCTAGATTAAATCTTGCAGTTGACATATCTGGGTGCAATAATAAAGCATGAGCTTCTGACCAAGTAGTGTGTGACATAATATGAGTGGTCAAAACAGTGAACTGCAGTATACAATCCTTAATATTTACCTATCAGACTTCTTCAGAAAAACACACACAAATCCTGCCTAGTTGGTAATTCCTTAAGTATCACACACCTGGTATCTCTTAGAGACATAAGTGAGTTAGCTAGGAAGATTCGTCGGACATGATGTAGGGCAGGCTAAATAGAGTCCTCTGGCATAACATCTAGTATGCGTTTTTGTGACACAGCTAGTTTGTGAGAAAAAAATACTTGGGACAACCGATGGTGTGCCTTTTGCCTTAACCAATAATCTGTATCAACCATCTGAGTTGATGGTACAGATAATAAGTTATCTATACATAGGAAAGTCATTTAAGGGGGTTTCAGAAATGTTTCCAATTCAGGGGAGACATGATCAGCCTGAGTAAGGAACAAGGAGGCAAAGTTGTGTTCCTTCGATGGAAGTGCATGAGGCTTCGCATCAGTGATTAACTTAGCAAAAATCTCTGCATCCTTGACCCAATCAGACTAGGGTCCTAAACCCTAAAACATAAACTATTGGCTACAATTACAGCATTGTTTAAAATCATCATGATATGAATGGTAATAGAACCCGGGATTCAGACCCTGGAATGTCCTGATGTCATTCATGCAGTCTTGTTTACTGAAATAATTGAATAGCTTATAGGCAGAGGCTTTTGGCAAGGCTGGGGATTTGGAATACCGAAAATATTCTAAATTATGAAAGGATAGGGTAGATTTGATACTGCATTTAGGATCTGACCCTCGGAACTCTTTGCCCTTAGCTTTTTCGACTCACTGACTTGTACAATCCATGTACTTGGGAGACGGAAGTCACCAACACCAGAAGATACAGCTTACGACTGCTTATGGCAATTGACCCCAACGTGACAGGACCATTTGTTAGAGGCATATTTGCTTGGGCATAATGAATTTCTTATCAAGGGGAGGGTGTGAGACTTGAGTCATAAGCCCCAGGGTCTGTGCTGTCATTGGTAAATGAGGTGTACAAGCAGATGGAACACCAGGTAGCTGAGGGAGAGTAGTTTATTTTACTAAAACTGGTGTCGTAGCCAGCGGATGTGAGGTATGAGTAGGGGAGGTGTGGGGGACTGGTCTTGCTAATCCAATGGACCCGGGTTTGAATCCAGTTATGTCAATGGGAAGATATAATTGGGATGGAATTTGTGTTATACCTAGTATCAGTGCATTACCATAAAGCCCACCGAAACGCCAAATAAATACCCTCATTGTTCCTTGATTAAGCTTTAAACGTCGATCTTATGGTATTTGAAAGTACCCTCCAGGCGAAGATGTTTTGATACAATCCCGACGAAAATCGTCATTATCCTATAAATATCGTTATTACGTATTCATATGCGCCTATTTTACGTTTAACCCTTTCACGCATTTATGACGCAGAGGTTGCCAGATTAGCAATAAGAAATAGAGTTATCTCACTCTTATAATTACCTCTCCAAAATTAGTTTTCTGCCCACAGCTAACTCAAGGACAACTGCAGAGGTTGAAGTAACTAAACTAAAGGTTTCTAAATACCCCTGATGGTAACAAAGGCTTTACAGTATCCCCAATAGGCTCCAAATCGCGTCATATGTCGGAGAGCGTTAATATGAAGATATTAACATGAAACAGCAAAAAATCAAGTGGGAATAGTATTTGTGGGGTGAAAAAGACGATGTATTGCCGACCGTTTCATTCATGAGAGGAGAGCAAGCGCGGCTCACACTCTTTTAGCGATCGACAATGATGTTTTGATTGTGAAGTCTTTCTCTTGACACGATCTCTATATGCGTCCCGCACGACCTTGAAGCCAGGTGGGGGATATTGGCGTGGAAAATAAACCAATAAACAAGGGAATAAGAGGAAAAATAGGTGATAATTGAAGGGGGGGGTTGGACAGGAGGTATGGAAGGGAATTATCTCACTTAATCACACATTCCTTTGTTTTGGGTGCCACTGGGGTCTTTTAAAAGTTTTTTTTTTTAGGCCTTGGATCTTAAGAGTCCCGTCACCTTTGCCCAATAAAACCTCTTAAGAGTGTCGGCGCCGTTCCCGGGTTAAATAGCACTGTAAGAATATTCCCATTTTCAAAAATGCTACAGGGGGACAGATGCCTAGTGTTGCTCAGTAGGTGGCGTTCTGAGAGTGAGAGTCCAAGTCTAGGAGGTGAAACAGTGAATCACTGGAGCGTGGCAGATTCAGAGATGGGGCTGTTTCGAGCTGTGAGTGAGCAACTAAGCCCCATGCATCCTGCGAAGGCAATATGGCCGGTTTCTGGTTGTAGCTAAACGTGCTTCACATGTCTCGCCCCCTAGACTGGAATGAGACCTCACAGGCTTCACCGTTCAATGTATTACGATTGAATGTACAGGCTCTCAGCCTATGCCCGAGAGGGAGTTATTGGAATATACAAAAACAAAAAAAATGTAGAAGAGGCTTCATTTTCTCTTTTCTTGAGTAGTTCCTACACTGCCAACACCATTTGCATACTAGCTTCCATTGTGATTGTGGCGATGGCATCTCTTCAGAGATGGCTATCGACGAAGATGGAGTACTGGTTCGTGTTGTTTCTTCTTCCCCCAGGGGGAAGTTCCGAATGAGGTGTGGAAGTTTGAGAAGAAGTGTCACTACCAGAGATGTGTTGAGAGCATGCATCATCTTCGCCCTCTCACACACTCTTGTGGGCGATAAACTCCTCGGCGACCTACACCTGTGCAACAACATCTTGTGATGTCGAGAAAAGTGGTGCATTTACCGGTGCCTGTAGCGGAGATAAGGCTCTCAATACTAGAAGCGGTGTCTTTGGAAGAGGCCGAATTCCCAACACCGACAGCGTTTTTGAGTCTGCGGTATTTGACAAGGGTTAATGTGTGGTAACACCCGTCTTGGATTTAAAATAGATTTTAAAATAGTAGTCTAACATATAATATTATGAAAACACACGGCCCGAGACTGGGCAAGCACAATCTGAAGGCCGAGATCACTTACAGAGAGCAAACATCTGCGCCTCTTAAGTATTCCGCTACCCTGCTGACCGAGGCATGCAAGTGTTTTCAACTGTAGAGAATTTCGGAAAATAATCGAAAACCCAACAAAATTAAAACAGGAAATATACTATTAGTGTGCGTACTTCGTTTCGTCGTACACTTCTCATTCATATATGTATATTTGTATTATAACTGTAAAAATTCCCGTAGCTTCTACTGTTCATTCTCCATTTAATGGGGTATTATGATTGACAATATTTATACTGGTTGTGGAAATATTGTTCACTGAAAATATATCCATTACGCAGTTCACGCAGACTACTGCTTGTCTACTCACTTATCTCAAGAGGTTTTGTTGTCAATGTCTGCCAGGTGAGTGACCAAATTCTGCGCTATTCTGTTATTAAATTCAAACACTAACAAATATAATTACAAGTTTTGTTGTCGATAAAAAGACGGAAAAATCATGACACATGATGCCTTGACACAATGCATACACAAGATCAAAAACACATGAAGCCTTTAATTACTTTAGAAACATCAGAAATCATGCCAAAACTTTATTAAACCTAACTAAATCAAACTTTCTCCACAAGCAGGCAAATAAACTTCTAAATAATCCAAATGATAACAAAATATTTTGGTCTACTCTTAACTCATTTAAATCCAACTTCACTACTGCTTCATCCATTCCACCATTAAAATCTCCGACTGGCAATCTTGTAAGTGACCCACGAGGTAAAGCTAACCTTCTTGCGGATATTTTCTCCACCAACTCAACCTTAGATGAAATAAATCAAGATGTCCCTGTACTTAATTTTAATTCGCCTGAAATTCCCTCACTTAAGATCCACACCAGACATGTCAAAACTATTTTGCAGAATCTCTCAGTAGATAAGGCTCCTGGTCCAGATGAAATTCCTCCAATAGTACTTAAGAATTGCTCCTTGGTGCTCGCTCCTGTATTGGCAAAACATTTCCGTCTGTGTACTCATACCTCATGTTTCCCAGTACCCTGGAAAGAAGCAAACATCCATCCAGTTCCTAAAAAGGGTGCCTCTTCAGATCCATCAAACTACAGACCAATAGCTATAACTTCCACTCTTGGTAAAGTCTTTGAAATTATATTAAATAATCACATAATTAAGCATCTTGAGAATAATAAATTAATCAGTGATGGGCAATATGGTTTTAGACGATGTCGATCAACTGCAGACATGCTTTGCCTTCTTACGCATCAAATCAACCAAGCTACAGACCAACGTGGTGAAACACATACAATAGCACTGGATATATCAAAGGCATTTGATGGAGTCTGGCATCAATCCTTATTGTCGAAGATGTCACACTACGGCCTTGCATCATTAGTTCCACTAATTTCTTCTTATCTTCATAACAGAAAAATACGTGTAATGGTAGATGGCCTTTATTCTCAATTTCACTCAATAAATGCTGGTGTTCCCCAGGGATCAGTTTTGGCCCCAATTCTGTTCCTCATTCATATCAATGATCTCATATCTACCACTCATAATCCAATACATTCCTACGCAGATGACTCAACACTCCACAGTTCCTTCACATTTACCAATTCTTTCACCCAACCCGATCTTACAAATTCAAAAATAAACACTGCAATTTCTCTGAACCAGGACCTTTCTAGAATTAATGGATGGGGACAAAAGAATCTAGTTTCCTTTAATGCACAGAAAACCAAGTACATTCAATTTTCTAACCGACAGAATCTCACTGACTCCCTTATATTTTTTAATGATGTAAATATTCCCACTTCCCCTAGTATTGACATTCTCGGTGTAACATTAACTATTAACTTGAGCTGGACACATTATGTTAGAAGCATTGCTAAGAATGCCTCTAAAAAACTGGGACTCCTGTACAGAGTTCGAGAATTCTTCACTGACGAGCAGTTGGCCGTAATATATAAAAGTCATGTGCGTTCTCAGATGGATTACTGTTCACCTCTGATGGGTGGAAGTGGAGTGGTTGCATTGAGGCAGTTGGACAAAATTCAAAATAAAGCTATTAGATTAATCAATAACCCTGCAATCACACAGGACCTTCCTACATTATCCATACGAAGAAACGTTGCATCCCTTGCATTATTCTACAGATATTTTCACAGCAATTGTTCCTAGGAACTTCTGCATATCAGAATTCATTTATCCCCAGAGCTACTACTCTTTGGAATTCACTTCCCTCGAATTGCTTTCCACAAACTTACAATCTACAAATGTTTAAATCCAGTTGTTACAAACATTTTATGAATGGAGGATGCCTTTAGGCACATGGACCTTTTTGTTTTATCTGTGTTTTTCCTTCCTCCGTTCATTGTCTCTTAAAAAAAAAAAAAAAAAAAGACATATAGTCAGAATAGTGTTTAAACATAAGTAGAAAAGTTGTTTATAATTGAAGTTGCCCTTAATATGATGCCACACAACCCAATAAAGTGTTAGATTTCCTCGAAGTAACAAGCCCTGTAAACAATGTGAAATTAGAATATGTACTGTTCTAATTAATCAAGTTGTGAAAACAAATATGAATCTATCCAGGTTCAGGAGTAATTTATAGCGAGGCCATCCTTTGTGGTTAAGTGCCCCATTAATTACTCCTTCCATTCATCTAATGATTACATTATCAGAGTGCAGTTGGGTAAGACTAACACTAACTCCTCCGTGTGTGAGTGGGGTATTGGTAATAATTTGTGGAGTATTCTGGATTTGGGGATTTATATTTCAGATACCTCACACACAGACGGAGGAGTTAGTGTTGCAGGGCAAGTGAGTGGGGGAGGATGGGAAGGGATAGGTGGCTTTGGGTTTGGGAAAGGTGAGAGTTTTGACTACATACATACATACATACATACAATTTTAAGACTGAGTGTTCAACACATACGTGCAGTTTCAGTCTCTTATCCTAATGGCGGCGTTCCAGGCAACCCTGTTAAGGGCTGCTTCACTTGTCAAGTTCTTGGATTTGAGATCGGCACGTATAGTCAGATCCCAGGTCTTCCTCGGTCCACCCCTTGGTGCAGCTCCCTCCACAATCACAGACCTGCATTTTTTCACCCAATTTTGTTCATCCATTCTCTCCACATGTCCATACCATCCCAGTCTACTTGTACGCATCACCTCGCTAATACTCTTTATACCTAAAGGTCTCCTCAGCTCAACATTTGTTATTCTATCCTGTAGCCTGGCCCCACACATCCATCTCACCATTCTCATCTCATTACGTTCCATTCTGTTGACATCCTCTACTTTAATGGCCCATGTTTCTGAGGCATATGTCATTGCACTTCTAACACATGAGGCATACACCTTTCCCTTCAGGGGGAGAGGCATTCTTTTCATGGTCAGGATTGGCAGCAGTTCTCTTAACTTCCCCCAGCCACACCTAATTCTAGCAACAGTGACAGCCTCGACCCCACCACCGGCAGAGATGGTATCTCCTAGGTAACAAAACTTGTTCACCAGCTCCAATGACTCATTTCCAAAATTCACAGCCACAGGATCATCACTTAACACAAGCTCGCCTTTGCACACTACACACTCAAATTTCTCTATTTCTGACTTATCCTTTGGCAGGGGTCCCTTCATTCTACTACAGCGCTTATTCCCATGGTGTACCCAACATCGACAGATGCTACATTGAATTGAGTTAACGCCCACTCCCTTTCCACACACTGCACATGTGTAGGCACTGCTCTTTTCCACATTGCCTCGTCTCAATCTAAAATGCATAACCTTGGTTTTGTTAATATGGACTCTTAAACCCTTGCTCGCCATGCCCTCTCTCTACTCTCTGAATTTGGCCTCAGCATCTTGCATACTGTCAGCTATTAGGACTAAATCGTCTGCATAAAACAGTTCCAGCGGGAGTCCGCCTCTAAAAACTCTAGAGTCCTAGACAGTGCCTCCAAGACCATAATAAAGAGGAGGGGGCTTAACACTGAACCCTGATGGACTCCAACACGGACTGCGAACTCATCACTCAGTACACCCTTCACCCTCACCGCACTTCGCGAATCCTCATACATCTTCGTTATTACACGCACCAGCCACTCTTCCACACCAAGTTTCCTCATAGCCCACTGCACAACATCTCTAGGCACCCTATCAAAGGCTTTATCCAGGTCTACAAACACAAAGTAAAGATCCCTGCCTTTTAGTAAGTATCTTTCCTGTATCTGCCTGACTATGAAGATAGCATCGGTTGTACCCTGTCCTGGCATAAAACCAAACTGCATATCATCAATGGAGATGCTTTGCCTGATCAAACCCTCAAAGACTCTCTCACATACCTTCATGATTTGGTCAAGCATTTTCAGGCCCCTATAATTTCCTCTATCTAGCGCATGCCCTTTTCCTTTGTATATAATTATTTACTATTACACTTTTGAGCCAATCCTCTGGGATTACTCATCTTTAATAATGGTGTTTATCATCTCAGTGACAATGTCAGAGCAACCTGGAGCTTTACCGTCCTTCATTTTATTGATTGCGTCGCTCACTACAGCTGGTGCTATCAAAGGAGGGGGCCCAGATATTGTTTTTTCGATACTAAGCTGTTCCTTATCCCATTCAAACTCTACATTTAGCAATCGTTCATAGTGTGCCTTCCATGCTTCTCTGATTTCATTTTCTGCATACACAATATTCCCATTATCGTGTTTTTGTTTTTGTTTTTTAAGAAACAATGAACGGAGGAAGCAAAAACACAGATAAAACAAAAAGGTCCATGTGCCTAAAGGCATCCTCCATTCATAAAATGTTTGTAACAACTGGATTTAAACATTTGTAGATTGTAAGTTTGTGGAAAGCAATTCGAGGGAAGTGAATTCCAAGGAGTAGTAGCTCTGGGGATAAATGAATTCTGATAAGCAGAAGTTCTGCATTGTGGAGGAGAAAGTGTAAATTCATGGGCGCTCTCAGCTGCCCTAGTTCTACGGGGAAAGATGTGGAGAGGCGGCACAATTGAAGCAAGTTCCTCGGAACAATTGCTGTGAAAATATCTGTAAAATAATGCAAGGGATGCAACGTTTCTTCGTATGGATAATGTAGGAAGGTCCTGTGTGAATGCATGGTTATTGATTAATATAATAGCTTTATTTTGAATTTTGTCCAACTGCCTCAATGCAACCACTCCACTTCCACCCCACAGAGGTGAACTGTAATCCATCTGAGAACGCACATGACTTTTATATATTACGGCCAACTGCTCGTCAGTGAAGAATTCTCGAACTCTGTACAGGAGTCCCAGTTTTTTAGAGGCATTCTTAGCAATGCTTCTAACATAATGTGTCCAGCTCAAGTTAGTAGTTAATGTTACACCGAGAATGTCAATACTAGGGGAAGTGGGAATATTTACATCATTAAAAAATATATGGGAGTCAGTGAGATTCTGTCGGTTAGAAAATTGAATGTACTTGGTTTTCTGTGCATTAAAGAAAACTAGATTCTTTTGTCCCCATTCATTAATTCTAGAAAGGTCCTGATTCAGAGAAATTGCAGTGTTTATTTTTGAATTAATAAGATCGGGTTGGGTGAAAGAATTGGTAAATGTGAAGGAACTGTGGAGTGTTGAGTCATCTGCGTAGGAATGTATTGGATTATAAGTGGTAGATATGAGATCATTGATATGAATGAGGAACAGAGTTGGGGCCAAAACTGATCCCTGGGGAACACCAGCATTTATTGAGTGAAATTGAGAATAAAGGCCATCTACCATTACACATATTTTTCTGTTATGAAGATAAGAAGAAATTAGTGGAACTAATGATGCAAGGCCGTAGTGTGACATTTTTGACAATAAGGATTGATGCCAGACTCTATCAAATGCCTTTGATATATCCAGTGCTATTGTATGTGTTTCACCATGTTGGTCTGTAGCTTGGTTGATTTGATGCGTAAGAAGGTAAAGAATGTCTGCAGTTTATCGACATCGTCTAAAACCATATTGCCTATCACTGATTAATTTATTATTCTCAAGATGCTCAATTATGTGATTATTTAATATAATTTCAAAGACTTTACCAAGAGTGGAAGTTATAGCTATTGGTCTGTAGTTTTTAGGAACTGGATGGATGTTTGCTTCTTTCCAGGGTACTGGGAAGCATGAGGTATGAGTACACAGACGGAAACATTTTGCCAATACAGGAGCGAGCACCAAGGAGCAATTCTTAAGTACTATTGGAGGAATTTCATCTGGACCAGGAGCCTTATCTACTGAGAGATTCTGCAAAATAGTTTTGACATGTCTGGTGTGGATCTTAAGTGAGGGAATTTCAGGCGAATTCAAATTAAGTACAGGGACATCTTGATTTATTTCATCTAAGGTTGAGTTTGTGGAGAAAATATCCGCAAGAAGGTTAGCTTTACCTCGTGGGTCACTTACAAGATTGCCAGTCGAAGATTTTAATGGTGGAATGGATGAAGCAGTAGTGAAGTTGGATTTGAATGAGTTAAGAGTAGACCAAAATATTTTGTTATCATTTGGATTATTTAGAAGTTTATTTGCCTGCTTGTGGAGAAAGTTTGATTTAGTTAGGTTTAATACAGTTTTGGCATGATTTCTGATGTTTCTAAAGTAATTAAAGGCTTCATGTGTTTTTGATCTTGTGTATGCATTGTAGGCTATTGCTTTTTGTTCAGTTACTCTAGCACAATTATGGTCAAACCATTTAGGTGAATTAGATCTTTTACTGTACTTTTGATGAGGAATAAAAGTTTTCATTCCAATTTTTACAAAATCTTGTATGTGGCTCAAGGTGGAGTGTGCATCATTAGAAAAGAAAGAGGTCCAGGGAATATCAATAAAGAAACCTTGAAGACCCTCCCAGTCTGCCCTATCGTAATGCCATTTAGTCACCAAAACAGGTTCAGAGTGGGAAGGTGTGGTAGGTGATAGACTGGTGGCCTGTATCAGACAGTGATCAGAAGATTCAAGCGGGGACCTCACTGTAACATCATAATTTTCTGAATTGGTTGTTAAAAATAAGTCCAGTAGGTTGGAATTATGATTAGGATTATCTGGTACACGGGTGGGTTGGTTGACTAGTTGAGTGAGATTAAATGAGTCTGCAAATAGCTCACATTCAAGACCAGCATCATCAGTCCTGGCTGAATGAGTGAGCCATTCAACATTATGGACATTAAAATCACCCAACACAGTGATTTCAGAAGAAGCATTTAAGTTGAGGACACTGAGTTGTGAGGACAGAGAATCAAAAAGACTTTGCTCTGGAGGAGTATTTGGGGAACGGTTGATACATCATATGTATTTAAATTTACCAGCAGAAATTAATTTGTATATAGAATAATCAAAATATGGACAATTGAAACTAGTAACCTCCTCCAGGGCAATTTCAGATTTTGCGAAGCAACATACACCTCCTTTAGGTCTGAAATTTTGGAGCAGTTGATAACCTGGAAAATTAAATCTAGACGTGTCAGATGTGGATGTTACTTGAGTCTCTGTCAAAAAAAGGAGAGTAGGGAATTCTGCTTGAAGAAATTGGTGTACAGAATTGATGTTAGAGTGAAGTCCCCTTATATTACTAAAGAAAAAGCTGCACCGACGAGCAGCTTTGGGACGTTGAAATGCTCTTGACACAGTCGCATGATGACGACCGGGAGCACCCTGTGTCAATGACCCAAACCCTGTCGGGGGTGGATATCCGACGAACCACCAGGTTTGCTCTTAACAATTGTACTGCCATATTTATTAGGTAAGTGTATGGTGTTACATGTATGATAATTATGTACTGGGAAGAGTAGTGTTTTATGGATAGAGGATAGCGATTTAGGGCAATGTCGTGAAGTTGGATGTGTATGTACTATAAAGAGGGTTTTCCTGATGCCCCTGATGTGTGAGGCAGAAAGATATGTATCCAGCTACCAAGGTCTGGGAGAGAAAATGGAATTCAGGCTATTCCCCGAGTCTCCCGAAACCTTGGCGGTAGTACTTCCCTGGGCGGGGCTGCCTACCCCTACTACCTACAAAACGCACTGTTCACCTATATCCCTACTGTAATTTTTAACTCGCCTAGCAAGTTTGAAGATCCCATTGGGATTGTCAGTGTTACAGACTTGTTCGAGGACCAGGTCCTTAATGCCTTTTTTAGCATTGTAAATAACTCTTTTGGCAGTTCGTTTAGTTGCCTGGTATTCCTCCTTGCTGCCTCCCTTTTTCCATGCTTTGAAGCATCTCCTTTTCTCTTTCACAGCATGTTCTACCTCATCGTTACACCACCAGGAGATCTTATTCCTGGGGTGACCCTTTGTTTTCCGACAGACTTTGTCAGTGGCAGCAATAAGGCTATGCTTAAGAAAGTTCCATTGACTACTTACATCGTTAGGCCTAGCTTCCTTATTTCTATTAATTTCCTCCAGTTCACTATGAAACCTATCGCTCTCTTCCTTGTTCTTCAGCAGCCACACTTTCCTTTTGGGTATGTATACCTTCTTGCGCTTAGGATCTCTGTATAAGCTCATGTCGCACACAAGTAGCTGATTCTGGGGGATACATTCTTCGCTCGGGATGACCTTTACATCTCGAACCAGTTTCCAGTCTTTCCTGTTTACCAAGAAGTAACTATCTGGCTACTGGAGACCCCAGAGTTATATGTGATCAGATGGCTCTGTCTTTTCTTTAACTCTGTGTTACACACAACCATGTTAAGTGCAACGCAGGACTCCAATATATATTTGCCTTCCAGATTCCTCCTTCCGTAACCATTTCCTCCATGTACCCCCTCGTATCCATCTGCAGATGCTCCCACGTGATCATTCTGGTCCCCCCCTCCCCCCACGATAGTTATTTCATTCTCCTAGAGGCCTGAAATGAAACTGATGGTGTCATTCCAGAAGTCCTCTTTTATCTCTTTCTGTAGACCAGCCTGTGGGGAATATGCAGATATCACATTCAGAATTCTTTCACCAACTTTCAACTTCAGAACAACCAGCCTTTCACTAACTCTCGTAATCTGAAGCACACTTTCCGCCAGCTCTTCAGCCACCAGAACACCCACTTCTCCTTTCGCTTTATCAGTCTCCAACCCCTTCCAGTAGATCCTATATCTTTTCTTTTTTCCGACAATCCACTGTACCCCATGCCTCTTCCAGAGTGTTTCCTGGGTACAGCAGACGTCCACTCGCCTCCTCTCACACATCTCAGCCACTTCATTTGCCCGCAGATTCAAACTACCAACATTCACACTAGCAAGTCTGAGATTGTGGGGGGCATTTGTCCTTGTCCTGTGCGGTTTTGATTCATCGGACTTACGTTTCTTTTTAACCTCTGAAGTGCGCATGGGGGGTATGAGACACCTCTGCCTGTGCGCACGTATTTGAGCTGTTTCCATCACTAAAATATTTATTTTACCATAAATTGCATTAATACTTCTCCATATGCGCCTATTATAGGTTGATTATAAAGGTATTAACCTGTTACAACAATAAAACAAGTGGAAACAGCGTTTGGATGGTCAAAATCGGCGATACAGGCCGGGAGTTACATAATGTATGGCTGAGGCAACCTCCTTTCCCGCCACTTTTCCCCAAGTCTGGAGAGACACTGTCGATCGATACTCTCTCTCTCTCTCTCTTGCACTCGCTTGCTAACAGTGATGATAATGCCCTGCTTGCAACTCGCTAATGTTAGCACGAAAATATACCACAGAATAAGGGAATAACAGGGAAAATAGGTGATAACTGAAGGAGGGGAGGAAAGTGGGGAAGGAGGGGAGGTAGAGGAGTGATTTAAGAGTCTTCCCACAGTCCACCGGGGGAACTCTTAAGAGTCTTCCCGCAATTCCTGGGTTAAGTTGTTTAGTCATAAATTGGGTATTTTGGCTGGCAAATGAGCATCCCCACCCCCGAACTCCGGTTCCAGTCTACCCCTGGTGTATCAGAGGAGTCGGGTTGCTTGAACTCGTCCTCCATGGCCGTCTTACGCACTGCGGTCCCCTTCATAGTGTGGGGGAAGTCCCCAGCCCTGAATGGCACAACCTAGACCGTCTTCCTCATGATGTATGAGTCAGGGTCCCTGGGCTCCCCTGAAGAGTTCAGGTACAACCCCTCCACTCTTGCCCTATAACGTAATAGGGTTGTCTCTGGTTTTATGCAGTCCCCTTCGATAGCCTTGGCGGGCAACCCATCTAGGGGAATAAACCCTAAACTAATTACTGATGGGCGACACGATAATCGGTGCCACTTAACAGGTGGCGATCTCTATAACAGAAGACAGTTACCATATGGCGAGATTGCAGGCACCAATCGAACAATGCAATACCTAGGGGAAGCCTATAGGCATATGATAAGGAGTTGCTGGAACTCCTGTTTAATTTACCTGGCTTCCCTTACTGTTTCTGTTTGTGACTCACCTACACAGAGTGATACAGCTGGCTCTCAAACACTTCCTCCTGCTATCTACTTCACTACACTAAACAAGAACACCACACTTCTTTGTCACAAAAAACAAAAAAATATTCGTTTCCACCAGCTGAGTCAGGCTCGGTAGTTTGTTCGTCCCCACTTGCCTTGGGTTTACTAGGTCTGGCTTGAGTTTTTTCGTCCCTACCTGCTTTCAACTCTGGGGGAGGCACTTGTCACAGGCAGCTCAGCCTTTTGTCTCTCTCATCCACATAAGAAAACAAAATATGTACATGCTAAGATTAATATGAAGTATTCGAGAATGCAGAACATATCGTAGGCTTGTGCATACACCTTTAACTGTCTTGGTAGCCTAATGGTTAGTGTGCGGAATTTCGGTGTGAGTATGCTAGGTTCGAATCCTTGGAGTACCACATATATTCATTGATTTCATTAGTTGGGTTTATTTGTAAATTAATTGGTGAGTTGGTGAAAACAAATATGAATTTATCCAGGTTCAAGAGTAATTTATAGCGAGACCTTCCTCTGTGGTTAAGTGCCCCATTAATTACCCCTTCCATTCGTCTAATAATTACGTTATCAGAGTGCAGTTGGGTATAATATACCGACTTACTCTTATTTCAAGTTCTCGAACACATTTTAGTGTCGTTTTAGCTATTGATCTCAGTTACTTGATATCAATAACGTTTTCTAATGTTTCTTTATTTATTTACCAGATTTTTTAAGCCTGCTTTTACTGCTTTTATATTCGCATTCACCAATATTTACTATAAAATCGTAACTTTGTCCACCCCAACTGTAATTGGATTCTAAAAGGTGATACCATACTAATATATTTATAGGTTTTCGTAATTTGCAATTCAATATACAAAATATATTAACTGAATACACACAAAACAGGTAAATACAGACAATCCCTTCGATCATCAAATCAACCTTAAACTGAACCACATGTTTGGCTGCTGGTTGACTGATTAACGTGTGTCTATAGCCAATGCCACATGCGCAATAATATTAGTAATGCATATGTATCTAAGTCTGGTATTCTGTATTAATTGAGAGGCAAGTAGACTTGTTTGTATTATTATATTTAAGTGTCTAGTCAAGATATCAATATAATTTCATATTTGTTTTCAGCAACTCTCCAATTAATTTACAAATAAACCCAACTTATGCAATCAATGAAAGTAATGAATACATGTGGTACTCCAAGGGCTGGAACCTAGGATAATCACACCGAAATTTAAGGAGCAAAAACCTTAGCATCGAAGCAGAGCTATGTGTGTACGGGAGTGTGCTTATGTCAATACCAATGTAAATTTATGAGTGAAACAATAGTCTAGCCTTTCAAAGACACATTAATAGCAAAAGTAATGGACATGGACTCAACAGGAAAATGTTAAGATATCAGTCGGTCAATGTGTTAGAATGTAGGCTACTACTTAAGAAGATTTTAGAACTTGACAGGCACTGGACGAAAACAGATTACTGTCTAATTATGATAAATAAACGGAACATTTAAAGTAATTATGTTAGTGTCCAATTTACGCTTATTCATTCTACAATAGTATCGACTGTTCCATAATGTGTTGTTGATAACATCTGTAGCCTCATATCCCACATGTTAGGACGAGACAACGATTAAGACCTAGCCCGACCCTCCACTGTTATAAATCATAGTACTCAGTCAGTCAGCCAGCCCTTACTTCCTCAAGGGGAAGGGAGGATCAGCAAGAACCACGAGAAAGGGAAACGAGGAGACAGGAAAAGAACACATCTGGATCTGGATTCTTGATTTAAGGGCTTTGAGGGCAGAGCCCTATTAACCCTGACACAGTGTTGGTCAAAGCAGCAACGGCCTCCCAGTAAGGAGGCTCAAACGTCAGGGACCCAGGAGGGGCTGCAGAAGGGCAACAACCCTCCCAGGACTCGAGGATGGAAGGGAAGAGGAAGTGATGAACGATGGCACCCAGCAGGAAGAAGACTCGTGGTGAAGGGAAGAGGCGCGGACGGAGGGGCCAACACAAACCCCAGAAGCTGAAGGCAGCCCTGGCACCGACGGAAAGGTGGGGCGCACTATGGAACCCCGAAGAAAGCCGAGGATTTGCCAATACCAGAGCCGACCACCATGATTGCCGCGTCCCTCCAGCGGGCAAGCCATGTGTCACAGGTCCAGGGAATCGCCGGCCCCCATCAACCAGAAAGGAGTCAAGATGATGCAGAATGAAGTCGGCACAGTCGGATGATCAAAGGATGACGAAGGCAGAGCAGGGTAGCATGGTGGAAGGGGATGAAGCCGGGGGGAGAGGCCGCTGAACCACCGACGCGGCAGGCAATCACTGGGACAGACTGAAGTTCCCCCAAATAAAACCACGGATTGCGCTGGGCACCGGGGACGTCCTACCTCGACCGCGACCAAGCAGAAACTCCCCACAAGAACACATAACTAATGTTTTATATTTTCGTCATTTACAGTTTTGAACAGATAAACAAGATACAGGTGTTGTGGGGGTGAGGCTAGATTTAATGCTCTCATGGATTTATATATAAATTGAAGGCGAATGCACGAGTTTGCGTGTTTGCAGTAACGTTATTTATCATTAAATGCTATCATTATTTCCCCATATTACTATAAAATAGTCCCTGGTGGTCGTCAATTATGGCCACCCTTCCTAGCACTTACATTTGCTTCATATGCTCTAAATTGTGCATGCCAAATTGTACAGCTTGACTGACACATAGTCCGGTGCACTTTTATTGATCTATTCCACACAGCCTAGGTCGTTACTTCACCGCCACTCCAGAACCAAACGACGCATAACCACTTATAACTTCTTATGTGTCATTACTATATGTGCGTGGTTATATTTACATGTTGTTTTCTTATATTATGTAAACAATATGCATGTTGAGGCTACATTAAATATTTCCCAGTGTAGCTATGTTGAGGCTACATTAAATTTTTCCCAGTGTAGCTATATTGAGGCTACATTAAATATTTCCCAGTGTAGCTATGTTGAGGCTACATTAAATATTTCCCAGTGTAGCTATGTTGAGGCTACATTAAATATTTCCCAGTGTAGCTATGTTGAGGCTACATTAAATATTTCCCAGTGTAGCTATGTTGAGGCTACATTAAATATTTCCCAGTGTAGCTATGTTGAGGCTACATTAAATATTTCCCAGTGTAGCTATGTTGAGGCTACATTTTTAGTTATAATATACTCGCTTTTCGCGATTTTATTTTTAAATATTTGCTATATGTTTTATTATTGTTTTCTAGAACACTGAAGATGACACACGAGTGTCGAAACGTTTGTCTGACTGCTAAATAAAGTACTGGCCCCCCACCTGGTCATCATTTTTATCCTGCACCATGCTGTTTGCTGCTACCCTGTGTATCCTATTCATCTATATATATATATATATATATATATATATATATATATATATATATATATATTTATATATATATATATATATATGTAGCCTACTGTATAATTCTATATACCCTGAAATGTGTTGTGGAGACATACCTGGAGAAGGCACATAAGTTGTATGCTGCCTTTATGGACTCGGAAAAGGCCTATGACAGAGTTGATAGAAAAGGTTTGTAGAAGGTACTGAGAATATACAGAGTAGACGGCAAGTTGCTGAAGGCAGTGAAGAGCATGTATGAGGGTGCAAAGGCGTCAGTACATGTGGAGAATGAGCAGAGTGAATTCTTTGATCTGAATATTGAGTTGAAGCAAGGGTGTGTGATGTATCCATGGTTGTTCAATATACAGTATATATATATATGGATGGAGTCATGAAAGAAATACAAGGCAGAGCAGTGGATGTTGGTATACCTCTGATAAGGGAGGGAAAGGAGTGGAAGTTACCTGTACTGCCGTTTGCCGATGATACAGATCTGATGAGCGATAGTGAATGGGAGTTGCTGGGGCTGGCAAATATGTTTGGAACAGTGTTTGAAAAACGGAATCTGAGGGTAAATGCAGGGAAGAGCAAGGCTATGGTCTTTGAAAGGGGTGCAGCCATAGAGCTTGAGGTTAAATTGATCGGTCAGGCTATGGAGAGTTTCAGCTCATTCAAGTATCTAGTTAGTGTGGACCTTGGTGAAGAGATACAGGCCAAGACTTAGAGGGGTGGAAATGAGTTACCTGAGATGTGCGTGCAGAGTTTCATGGAGGGATAGACAGACGAATGAGGAAGTACGAGAGCGGTGTGTTGTTGATGTAGATGTGCTGGAAAGTGTGAAAAGGAACACCTTGAGATGGTTTGGCCATGTGGAACGTATGGGAAGCGAGAGAATGACTAAGAGAGTGTACGATAGTAAGGTGGAAGGACTGAGAGGGAGAGGTAAACCAAATGAGAGGTGGAAGGATGGAGTGAAGAAGTATATGGGTGAAGGCAGTGCTGGATGGGAGGAGGGGCGTCGACTGACTAGGGACAGAGGTGCATGGGGCCGTTTCGTTCGTGGCCATCCCTTCGGGGATCACGGCATCCGGCAATAGATAGATAGATAGATATATACAGTATATATATATGTATATAATTATTATGACATACAGTATACTGTATATATATTAGGTGTGCTCAACCGTCTCCGTGGGTTCTAAACCCTGCACAGCTTCTTGCTCTGTATAGGGGTACAGTGCGCCCATGTATCAGTATTGATCACATGTGTGAGGAGGTTTCACCTACGCCATATTTCTCAAAAGACTGGAGTCCAAAGCATGTCGCCTCATTAACTCACTTCCTCTTACTAGATTCCTACAATCTCTTTCTACACGCCACAATGTTGCATTTCTTTTACTCTTCTATCACTATTACAACCATCATTGTTCCTCAGGGCTCTCTCAGTGCATAGCCCATCCCTTGTTGCAAGTTCGTGGCATTCGCCTTTCAACACAGTCCCATTTCTATTCTGTCTACTCTCCAATCCAAGAATTGCCCAAATGTTCTCAGTTTTTCTTCTACTCAACTAGTGAACTCTGGAACTCTCTCCCTCAATTAATCTTTCCTTCATCCTATGACTTTAACTCCTTTATACTATGTGTCCAGGCATTTTGACCACAACGTCCCGTTAATTTGGTTCTCTGTCACTCTTTTGACTCTGGGGGAGCCAATCGTTACAGGCCACCTGCCTTTTGTTTCCTTCATACACATAGAAAGAAAGAAGAAACATTTATATACAGTATATACACATATATCTTATATCATACATCATATATTCCCAGCCGGAATCGAACCACCGACAGTATAGACTATTTAGTAGCTCACCTGTCTTTGTGAGATATAATTGATAAATAAATAAATATATATATATATATATATATATATATATATATAATATATATATATATATATATATATATATACAGTATATTGTTACGTATCTTGATCCTCAAGTGGTTAACTTGATGAATCTAGATAGCACAGAGATATATATTAAGGTATCAGTCAGCTGAAGGCAAAACAAAAGTAATATCTAATAAAATTATTTCCTGTTGTTGCTTCCTTTCCTTTTGGATCTTAGGACTTAGTATCCTTTATTGACTGATACTCTTTAATTATGAAAAATACTGAAACTAATTAAAGTCATGTAGTATTTATAAAGAATTATTATTTAACCGAAGCTTAGTAGGCTATGGTTATGAACCGAATAAGTTATAGCTAAAGAAGGACTATTAATTTTATAAAAAGTCTTGAAAGATAAATATTAAAGTAAGAATATTTCTGTCTCTTACCCTTTTTGAAATGAATAGATAGTTTTCTTCTATGTCCTTTTATTTATATGTAATGTAATTATTCTTGGTTCTTGTCTTACGTTAATAGTATTATATTATTATTATCATCAGGATTAATATCAAAGTCACATAAAAAGTTAGATATTTATTTAATAATTAGTTAAATGTATTTCTTAACCACGTAACATTGAGGTTTGATTATGAGTAAATAAAGTTACAGGATCGTTTCATAGATTCGATTCAGGTCTCACTCAAATAATATGAAAAGCAAAATATAATATTTTGAAGCAAAAGAATTTTCTTCAGCTTAGGAAATCACTAGAAGTAATATTATCACAGCCATGTTAGTCTAAGGCGATATTACTAATACGAGACAATAGCATCACCGTACTAAGCACCATTAAGCAATGTAAGCTTAATTAAAAGAAAATGAAAGAACTCGTAAGTATTAATATAAAACAATAGGATTACTTTCATCATAACCCAATTACTTAAAGAGTTGCTTTAGTCCACAAGTTAGTCAACTAAAATAGTTAAGTACATAATAGTGTTAACGTTAATTCCCAAACAAATAGTTAAGTACATAAATAGTAGCGTTAACGTTAATTCGCAATCAAATAGTTAAGCACATAATAGTAGCGTTAACGTTAATTCCCAATCAAATAGTTAAGGCACATAATAGTAGCGTTAACGTTAATTCCCAATCAAATAGTTAAGCACATAATAGTAGCGTTAACGTTAATTCCCAATCACATATCTCACTAACCAACATAACGTAAGTGTTTACACCGAACACACTTAACACACATTTATATAATCTGACTGACAGTCGCTAACCCATTATAATACTTCACCCCGTCTTCCTCCAGCTGCAAGTTCACCTTCCCCAACTCCAAATGAGACTGATTTGAATGCCCACAACTCGGGTCTTATATACCAAACAATGATGGTGTAGGAACGAATCAGGAGGCGGGGGGTGGTGCCTACTCCAATCATAGCTCCTCGAGTCGCATAACAGGTGCCTGGTCCACTCACAGCTCCTGGCGTCGATCATACGTCATAGCATCGGTCATCGAGGTAGTTTGCAGGGTCCCCTATGACGCACGCAGGTGTGAAGGCTAGTTTGCAGGTATGCGGGCGAGCTAGTTTCCCCTCTCGCTGGTTCGCTCGCTAGTCTGCTTCACCGTTTGGGTAGTGTGACTCCTTCAACTCTAATTCTAACTCTTAAATTAACATACAGGGCTCCGTATGTCAGACCTCCCCCCTAGAAAAGAGTTTAAGGAGTATAGTACATAATATTAAACATAATACATAAATAGATTCACCACCAGATTGGCAACAGCAAGATTATAATGAGGATATAATAAGGATATCACCCAAAGTAGGCAACGTCTCCAGGTACCACATCAGAACATAGCCGGAACGTAGCTGGAGCGTTTATCGAACTGCAAGGCATTATCTCACAGCTGAAGGCTTGAAAGCGCACTACAAAAACATGATATTTACCTCGCTACAAGGGAGAGCTAATTGCCAAAATCCTCTCATTAAATTAAACTTACTGCTGCATGAGGCAAACCTGGTAAATGTAATCTTTAATCCGTGGCAATGGGTAGGTATCGTTCTTTGGGACAGCATTAACTTGCCTATAGTCCCTACAAAACCTATGGCTCCCGTCTGGCTTTGGCACAAGTATGACCGGACTACTCCACTGGCTTAAGGCCCTTTTGATCAGCTGGTTTGAAAAAATTAAGTCAAGCTCGACCTGCAGTATACTCCTGCGTTGTGGTGAGACACGGTAGGGGGATAGTTTAATGGGAGTTGCATCCCCTACGTCGATGTCGTGCACGGCCAAAGAAGTGAGCCCTGGACTATCACGGAACACACTGGGAGACTGAGATAAATCAGAGATTAGTTGGTTCGCTTGATCAGAGGGAAGATGACATAGTTTAGATGGTAATTCCCTCCAAGCCACTGAATTATACTGAAAGTTGGATAGGCTACATGACAAGTCAAAGTCTGCATGGATACCTTCAGGCTCTGGAACAGTCTGTTGCGGGTCAGTAAGAGAACTGAAGACTTCGTCCGCACCAGGCTGTTCACAGGTCCTGACATTCACTGCCACAGTGGGAGAATCTGGAGGAGAGGAATCAGGGGACCTATGGTAGGGTTTCAACATATTTATATGGAATACTTGCGTGGGCTTTCTCCTGTCTGGGGTAGTTACTAGATAATCGGTAATGCTCACCCTCCGAATGATCTTATATGGGCCCCTGAACTTGGCAGATAAAGGTTGGCCAAAAAGGGGGAGCAGGACCAAAACCTCATCACCGGGCTGAAACTCCCTCTCACGGGCTTTTCTGTCATACCATTTCTTCATGGAGCTTTTAGCCACTGTCAAGTTTTGAGCAGCAAACTCACATGAGGATCTCAGCCGGGTTTTGAAATCTGAAACATACTTGAGGAGGTTTTGGTTCCCCTCCTGGCCAACTAGGCTATCCTGCAATAGTTGCAAAGGACCTGGTGACCGAAAACTAGCTCATTAGGGGAAAAACCCAGGGATTCAGTTGGAACCTCACGAGTAGCAAATAAAAGAAAAGGTACCCCCTTATCCCACTCAACTCCGGTCTCTGTACAATACTTACGTAACATTCCCTTTAATGTCTGAGGATATCGTTCGAGAACCCCTTTACTCTCTGGGTGGTAGGTGCTAGACTTAACATGCTCGATACCCAACTCCTTCAGGGACTGCTGGAAAATGTAAGAGGTAAATTTAGTTCCTTGATCACTTTGCACCTCATGGGGGAAACCCATTCTGGTGAAGAATTTGAGCAGTTCCTTGATAACAGTTGGAGCAGAGGTAGTCCTTAAGGGTATAGCCTCTGGGTAGAGAGTTGCCATGTCCATGATAGTTAATAAATAAATGTTACCTTGGGAAGTCTTAGGCAATGGGCCTACAATGTCCACTACCACCCGAGTAAAAGGATTCTCAAAAACGGGCAAGGGCACCAGAGGATGTACAGGCACCTTCTGATTGGGTTTTCCTGTCATCTGGCAAGTGTGACACACTCTACAACACTCCACTACATCTGCACGCATTCCTGGCCAGTAGAAGTGGGCTCTGATTCTGTCTAGAGTTTTTCTCACACCTAGGTGTCCTGCCAATGGTATACAATGTGCCATTTCCATGATATCTCTACGACAAGGTTTGGGGACTACTACTTGATGGACGTCCCAAGCCCCGTCATCGATTGGTCTGTGTGGCGGTCTCCATCTTCGCCACAATACTCCTCCTTTGAGGTAGAAACATTCACCACCCTCCTTCTCACATTCCTCTTCACTCACGGACCTGGCAGCTAACTCCTTGCATTCACTATCATCTCTCTGTAGCTCTACCAGGCCACTAGGACAATTTGGAGGGGTTTCATGGTCATCGTTAGGGTCAAGATGAGCCATAAAGGTGTCAGATAAATCCACCTCAGTCACATCATCAGGCACAGTTGGAGCGTCATTCACACTCTCATCATCCCTTTCATCAACTCTTACATTCGGTACATTTCTGTCTGAGGGAACTGCTACTTGAGACATTGAACGTGTGACAGCACACACAGGGAAAACTGTTGGCATCTCCTTTTCGAGCTCACCGGTTAGTGGCTCGTTAACAGGGGAAAGTGACAAAATGGGGTCTGGTCGGACCTTCTCACCTGCTACATCATTCCCCAAAAGGAGCGTTACCCCAGGCACAGGGATATCTTGGGACCTACACAAAGCTATGGTGGCCTCACCCTGTAGTAACTCACATTCAATTTCGCCTTTTACCAAGTATGCATAAAACTGGCCTCCAGCACCTCTCATTACAACTGGTTCGCCAGGTGGGCACTCAGTGTAAGGATTCACCATGAGGGTGCTAGTAGAACCCGTGTCTCAGAATTTTTACCTCATGCATACAACCATTTAATCTCACGTTGCCAGATGAAATAAAAGGACGGTAACTGTCCTGCACTGATGGTGAAATTATTATTGGCTTAACCCTAGTGGGTTGCACCACACATGCTACTACACCCCTGTCTAGATGGTTTACGTTAGCTGCTAGGTACTCCTTCTGTCGAGAGTCCTGCATTAAAGGAACTTTTGGTGCTAGGTACTCCTTCTGTCGGGGGTCCTGCATTACAGGCACATATGGAGTTTGAGATACGGCGGCAACTGTCTGCCCCGATCTCTCGGTTCTCTCCTTGGCCCAGCACTGATAAGCTAGGTGGCCTCTCTTGCCACAAAAAGTACATACTTTAGGGGATACGGGAACGTTCCTTCTTTGAGCATTACTATTAGTTTGGGGCCCACCTCTGTTACCATTGCCCTGAGTCGCATTTTTAGTTGGGGGAACAATTCTATTTTGGCTAGCTGGGGAAGACGTTATAGGCTTGTGACTGGGTCTGTCAGATTTGTGATTGGGATACTTAAAATTAGAACTAGAATTATCGTAGGGCTTCTTTCCACGAAATTTGTTGTTGAGCACGTATGTGTCAGCCATGTCAGCAGCGTCGGCAAGACAATCTACCTTCTTCCCCTTTAAATGATAGGATTCAGAAGAATCAATTTTCCATAGGAAATTTTCTAACAGGACCAACTCCTTCAGATCGTTGTAGCTTGTGACTTTCTTACTCTTGACCCAATGATTGAAAGTTTTAGTCATGGTCCTGGCAAATACCTTATGGGTTTCTTCTATTTTCTTCTGTTTTTTATGGAAAGATTGCCTGTAAGCCTCAGGCTGCAATTGATAGGTTTTTATGATAGCTTCTTTGAGATTGTCATAATCCTGCCTAACTTCTGCTACTTCTGACAAATACGTGGCTCGAGCCTGCCCTGTCAAAACAGTTTGTAACATAAAAGGCCATTGATCTCTTGTCCACTTCATACCTCCAGCAACTTCCTCAAACAAAACAAAGAAATCCTGCACATTATCCTCAGTGAAAGGTGGAATGACACTAGTCATAGTCAATCCCAGAGGGGGAGCAATTTCGGGAGCATTTGTATTGACATTTAGTTGAGCCGTACGATGTTGATATTCACATTGTTCGGTCGTTGCACTGGCATTTAGTCTGGCTTGTTCGGTCTTTGCTCTGGCTTGTTCGGCATTTATTCTGGCTAGTTCTAAGTCGGTATTTGCTTTTATTCTGGCTAGTTCTAATATTTGATCACCGGTCAAACCAGGTGGCAATTGTTCATCAAGTTGGCTAGGTTTACTCGGGATCCCACCAACTGCTCCGTCACCCTCCCCGCCTTCTACAGGGAACAGGTGGGTTTTTATGGTCTGAGCCACCTCTACTTTAGACATGTTTGAGACAGTTAATTTGAGATGTGAGGCAAGCACTTTCAGTTCGGATTTTGACAGACGGTCAATATCAGGGGCTGTGGGTTCTGATTCTATGAAAACTCGAGCATCTTCGGCATTAATTAGATGAGGCATGATTAATATTTGATTTTTAAGTAGTGAAACGTAACTGAAACTGAGTGAAACTGTATGAAACGAATCCTGGCAAGGTCGCCACTCTTCTGTTACGTATCTTGATCCTCAAGTGGTTAACTTGATGAATCTAGATAGCACAGAGATATATATTAAGGTATCAGTCAGCTGAAGGCAAAACAAAAGTAATATCTAATAAAATTATTTCCTGTTGTTGCTTCCTTTCCTTTTGGATCTTAGGACTTAGTATCCTTTATTGACTGATACTCTTTAATTATGAAAAATACTGAAACTAATTAAAGTCATGTAGTATTTATAAAGAATTATTATTTAACCGAAGCTTAGTAGGCTATGGTTATGAACCGAATAAGTTATAGCTAAAGAAGGACTATTAATTTTATAAAAAGTCTTGAAAGATAAATATTAAAGTAAGAATATTTCTGTCTCTTACCCTTTTTGAAATGAATAGATAGTTTTCTTATATGTCCTTTTATTTATATGTAATGTAATTATTCTTGGTTCTTGTCTTACGTTAATAGTATTATATTATTATTATCATCAGGATTAATATCAAAGTCACATAAAAAGTTAGATATATATTTAATAATTAGTTAAATGTATTTCTTAACCACGTAACATTGAGGTTTGATTATGAGTAAATAAAGTTACAGGATCGTTTCATAGATTCGATTCAGGTCTCACTCAAATAATATGAAAAGCAAAATATAATATTTTGAAGCAAAAGAATTTTCTTCAGCTTAGGAAATCACTAGAAGTAATATTATCACAGCCATGTTAGTCTAAGGCGATATTACTAATACGAGACAATAGCATCACCGTACTAAGCACCATTAAGCAATGTAAGCTTAATTAAAAGAAAATGAAAGAACTCGTAAGTATTAATATAAAACAATAGGATTACTTTCATCATAACCCAATTACTTAAAGAGTTGCTTTAGTCCACAAGTTAGTCAACTAAAATAGTTAAGTACATAATAGTGTTAACGTTAATTCCCAAACAAATAGTTAAGTACATAAATAGTAGCGTTAACGTTAATTCGCAATCAAATAGTTAAGCACATAATAGTAGCGTTAACGTTAATTCCCAATCAAATAGTTAAGCACATAATAGTAGCGTTAACGTTAATTCCCAATCAAATAGTTAAGCACATAATAGTAGCGTTAACGCTAATTCCCAATCACATATCTCACTAACCAACATAACGTAAGTGTTTACACCGAACACACTTAACACACATTTATATAATCTGACTGACAGTCGCTAACCCATTATAATACTTCACCCCGTCTTCCTCCAGCTGCAAGTTCACCTTCCCCAACTCCAAATGAGACTGATTTGAATGCCCACAACTCGGGTCTTATATACCAAACAATGATGGTGTAGGAACAAATCAGGAGGCGGGGGGTGGTGCCTACTCCAATCATAGCTCCTCGAGTCGCATAACAGGTGCCTGGTCCACTCACAGCTCCTGGCGTCGATCATACGTCATAGCATCGGTCATCGAGGTAGTTTGCAGGGTCCCCTATGACGCACGCAGGTGTGAAGGCTAGTTTGCAGGTATGCGGGCGAGCTAGTTTCCCCACTCGCTGGTTCGCTCGCTAGTCTGCTTCACCGTTTGGGTAGTGTGACTCCTTCAACTCTAATTCTAACTCTTAAATTAACATACAGGGCTCCGTATGTCAGAATATATATATATATATATATATATATATATATTGATATTGATATATGGTGGAGTGGTCTTGCCACTGGCCTGGTAATCCAAAGGTCCCGGGTTCAAATCCCGATGTATCAATGGGAAGATATTATTGGGATGGAATTTGTGCTGTACCTAGTATCAGTGCATTACCACAAGCCCACCGAAACGTCAATAAATTACCCTCATTGTTCCCTGATTAAATAGCACTGTATGAATATTACCATATTCAAAATATGCTATAGGGGTGCAATGCCTGGTGAGTTATCTGCTCAACAGGTGGCGTTGTGTGTGTGTAAGTGTGAGAGTCCGAGTGTAGGGGTTGAGACAGTGAAGCACGGGAACGAGGTGGCTTCAGAGATGGGGTCGTTTCGGGCCATGAGTGAGCACCGTGCCTCATGTGAAGGCAAGATGGCAGGTGCTCGTTGTACTGTACTCTACGTGCTTCACATGTCTCACTCCCTAGACTGGAACAAGACCTCACGGGCTTCACTGTTCATTGTAAAGCGGTGAATGTTAAGGCTCTCAGCCTATGCCCGAGAGGAAGTAAGTTGAAATATAGAAGAAAAAAAAAAAAAATATATATATATATATATATATATATATATATATATATATATATATATACCGGTATATATATATATATACTGTTATCCCGGGTTGTAATCCAACCCACTTCAGTATTATCTATTTTATCAATCCAGGTTTCGGATATTTAGACTTGGAATATGCTCAACAGGATCACATCGAGCTTAGTGAATATGATAAGTATTTACTCAATCAGGCCACGATAACACAATAAACACAGAGGCTAGATTACACTCTTATTTATTCAATGGCATAGAATACAGGTTATGTGGTACTATACTTCACTATTATATTAAATAGCAAGTAAGTAAATTAGTGACTGAGAGAGTTAACTAGTTTTACTCTCTAATGAAGGTCAGTTTGTCACTTACATAGTAATTGAAGAATGAAAATACGCAATAATAGACAGATACATATATACACAAACAAGAATCATTGACAATAATACATATGCGAGTAAAGTGTCTAACGTGAAGTATTCTGACTAAGACAAGGTACAATATGGAACTTATTGCTCAGCTGCGCGTGAGTCTGATTGGTGGGCAAAGAGAATTTGGCCGCGCTCAGGTGAGACCATCAAAGGTGCCGCCCTGAGAACTCTACAGTAGGTCAGATGGACTGGGGACTCAGAAAATAACAATTTCCTTTAGTGCTATATAAAATCAGGGACTAAAGATATGAATTTTATTTGAGTCTAGGGGAAAAGATAGTTTAAATCTGAATTCAAGTATCTAGGAGTTATTGCGAATAATCTCTCACACGAGGCACAAAAAATAATATTCGATCATAGATGAAGTCAAATCACATGGGTTGAAGAACTCAGAATCACAGTAAATATACTGACTGAATCGGAATAGATAAAATATAATTTAATATAGATTGGGATAAATTAACCAACTAATTAAGAAACGCAAATGAAAGAGCGTGATACTATAGCTTAACAAATAGCTATCTTGAATTGGCGTACACGACGAAGTTGCACTTAGGAAATACCATAATTATATGGTATAAAAGGAGTTCTGAATAAATTAACAAATTCCTAAAAGAACGCAAAACTACTATAGCGTTGTATTATAACGTAAATACAATTATAATCAATGGATTACTAGATGAAGTAATAAAAAGAATCAATAGCCAAATAGTAGGCGGAATCGATCAAGGAATGTACAATCTGAATTCCTAGATTGGTGTGGAAAGAATTACATGACCCGAGTAAGTATATTATCAGAATATTCACAAGAACTAACTAATAGAGATCAGATATCTTGATAAAGAATTAATTCTAACTCAATGGAAAGGGTTCTTGACTATCAAATAAGGGAAATAGTATTATAAGTATTCTCCGGCGATAATTATGCGGATATAAGGATCCTAAATTGGGCGTAGGTTCTAGGTATATATTAAATTTAAGAAGGGAATCAGTTCACGTTATACACTTTCACTTCGACTTGGATACACAAAAAATAATAAATTCATACGAATAGAATCTGAGATTATTCTGGCTAAGTAACACGTGTAAAAATGACTATGTAACGTACGTACAATTAAGGGTCTGAATGATTAACACAAGTTTCTCTTAGCAATATCTCGTACTTAATGAATCACTGTACGGATCAAAGTTATAGGAATCTTACACGGGTATCAAAGGTTCAGGATAGATCTTAGGCACAGATCTATAGTTAAATGTAATAGAATACTCACAGATTTTATCTTCTATCTATCTATTGCCAGACGCCTTACTCCCCTTACGAGGGTGGCCATACACAGAATGCCCCCAAGCGGACCTATTCCCTGTGAGAGGGACAACCCGAGCCAGTTTAGTGAAGGACTTACAGAATTGACCACTCAATTTAGGATCCGTCCGACTCCGAGGCCCTCTGTGTATCTTGTTAGCACTATTTTCCTACAGTGGTGTTCGGCTAGTCCATCCACTAACCTGCCTTACCCTTAGGTAAGCAGTACGGATTTGTATCAGGTTTACTCCCCTAGACAGGTTGCCAACCAAGGCTGACGAGTCCCATATCTTACCTTCACAATAATAGCCACAACTCATAACACTCAGAGACACTTAGCGTAAAGGGTAGAGGTGGCCATGAACGAGAATATGGACGATGTAGGACTCGTGGTTCTGCTGGGCTGGACGTCAGGGGGAACTGCCTCTCTTTCAGATACAGGGGAAGTTGGTTCCGGGCTCCTCTACACACTCTCGTTCAGGTTGAGACTCAATACCAATCCTTTCCCACAGCCGGCTTAACCAGTGAAAGGAAGCAATAGTATTTGCTAACTTCCTTCAGTCTCAGTCAGATTATAGTCGGCTTATTTTTAGAACTCAGGTTGATCTATCTCAATAACATAGGGACATGTGGATATCATTGTTTTGGCTATGGTGAAGCCAATTCTTAATCTAAAAATACACTGAAGTTATTTATCTAAACCTACAGAGATTCTCGATCTCTCGATATGGCCCTCCTATTTTTAACACCTTACGAGCGGCCTATGCGGTTTATTTATATGTACCGCCCAGCGGGGTGTTTTTAGCCAAAATAGGGCTGTTTACGTGATCATTTTCATGCCTAAATAAGACCCAGAACGTAAAACAAGTACCTATCCCTGAAAGGGCATAAACAGAGGTTTCGAATGACACCATAACGATCCTTTTATGATGGCTAGTTTTCTTGCAATAACCGTGCAACGCGAGTGCAAAAAGCATGTAATTCGGTACTTTCCCCATATAATTCAGTATGTAGCGAGTGAGAGAGGGAGGAGGGAGCTGAGATTCGTATCAGTAGGTTCGCCGCGGTGGTCTGGAGCAGTCATACGCTCGCTAGTCTCCTGCCACCACTTGTCTCTCTCTCTCAGCAACATAACGTGCTGAAATTGCCACTCGACCTATGTCGAGCGCCGCCACATAGTCCAGCTTTATTTAACTCGACTTATGTGGTGAGCCGCTAATTAAGGGTTAAAGGGTGCCATGGTTGCGTAATGAATGATTTTCTGTTCGTCGGGATATCTGACTGTTCTTAGTCTGCAGGCCATAGGTTCTTTATTTATCACTTTGGTTGCACTATTCCCAGTCTTCCCAGAAGGTGCTGTAGAGGAGGTGCTGGGATTCCCATCGATGTCGATATGGCAACGGTTCTTGGTGGGGAACTTGCATAAATAGTTCCTCACTATATTGCAAATCGGGCTGGAGCTGGGTATATGCCTTGGGCGTTTGTCTCAGTCCTTGCCATTGGAGGAGCAGGGGTACCTATGATTGGCCTGGGCTCGAACTCCTTTCTCGGGCAGACTGACCTAGACTCCCGGAGATTAGAGCATGGGTAGGTCTGGAAAAAGTGGTAGACTGACCTATTCCGGCAGGTATTAAAGCCTGAGAAACTGGTCGGGTCCTATTGTCTCTCTCCTTCTCTTGGTATTGTCTTCACCTGTTCCTCTTCGTTTCCTTGATTACAGCTATTCTGGTGTTCTTAGTCTGCTCCTTTCCCGGCATGATCAGTGTGTCTACCGTCATGGCCTTGCCCTGGTTTCCGAACACCGTTTTTTTTTTTTTTTTTTTTTTTTAAGGTTGTGGGGGGGGGGGGGGGGGAAAGAGAGGCACCGCAGAGTGGGTGAGGGGAAGAGAAAGTAGGAAAGATGAAATACAGTGGAAGAGAAAAGTTAGTGGGCCGTCCACCTTGCTGTTGTTAAGGGATTTTTATGTCTTTATTTATTTTTTATTTTTTGTATTTTTTTATTTTTATCTAGTCATTTTGGTTCATGTGTTCCTGGCGATGTTTGGCCAGGAATTTGTTGTTGTTGGTAGATGGTGATGGTGGTGTCCGGGGATTCTGGCGGTATTCAGGGGGATCCATGATGAGTGGGAGGATCCCCCAGGTGTTCTGCCGTGTCCCAGGTACTTGTTGTTGTTGATCAAAAAACAAAACAAAAAACAAAACAAAATTAAGAGACAATGAACGGAGGAAGGAAAAACACAGATAAAACAAAAAGGTCCATATATATACCTAAAGGCATCCTCCATTCATAAAATGTTTGTAACAACTGGATTTAAACATTTGTAGATTGTAAGTTTGTGGAAAGCAATTCGAGGGAAGTGAATTCCAAAGAGTAGTAGCTCTGGGGATAAATGAATTCTGATAAGCAGAAGTTCTGCATTGTGGAGGAGAAAGTGTAAATTAATGGGCGCTCTCAGCTGCCCTAGTTCTACGGGGAAAGATGTGGAGAGGCGGCACAATTGAAGCAAGTTCCTCGGAACAATTGCTGTGAAAATATCTGTAGAATAATGCAAGGGATGCAACGTTTCTTCGTATGGATAATGTAGGAAGGTCCTGTGTGATTGCAGGGTTATTGATTAATCTAATAGCTTTATTTTGAATTGTGTCCAACTGCCTCAATGCAACCAATCCACTTCCACCCCACAGAGGTGAACAGTAATCCATCTGAGAACGCACATGACTGTTATATATTACGGCCAACTGCTCGTCAGTGAAGAATTCTCGAACTCTGTACAGGAGTCCCAGTTTTTTAGAGGCATTCTTAGCAATGCTTCTAACATAATGTGTCCAGCTCAAGTTAGTAGTTAATGTTACACCGAGAATGTCAATACTAGGGGAAGTGTGAATATTTACATCATTAAAAAATATATGGGAGTTAGTTAGATTCTGTAGGATAGAAAATTGAATGTACTTGGTTTTCTGTGCATTAAAGGAAACTAGATTCTTTTGTCCCATTCATTAATTCTAGAAAGGTCCTGGTTCAGAGAAATTGCAGTGTTTATTTTTGAATTTATAAGATCGGGTTGGGTGAAAGAATTGGTAAATGTGAAGGAACTGTGGAGTGTTGAGTCATCTGCGTAGGAATGTATTGGATTATGAGTGGTAGATATGAGATCATTGATATGAATGAGGAACAGAGTTGGGGCCAAAACTGATCCCTGGGGAACACCAGCATTTATTGAGTGAAATTGAGAATAAAGGCCATCTACCATTACACATATTTTTCTGTTATGAAGATAAGAAGAAATTAGTGGAACTAATGATGCAAGGCCGTAGTGTGACATCTTCGACAATAAGGAATGCCTTTATAATCAAATGCCTTTGATATATCCAGTGCTATTGTATGTGTTTCACCATGTTGGTCTGTAGCTTGGTTGATTTGATGCGTAAGAAGGCAAAGAATGTCTGCAGTTGATCGACATCGTCTAAAACCATATTGCCTATCACTGATTAATTTATTATTCTCAAGATGCTTAATTATGTGATTATTTAATATAATTTCAAAGACTTTACCAAGAGTGGAAGTTATAACTATTGGTCTGTAGTTTGATGGATCTGAAGAGACACCTTTTTTAGGAACTGGATGGATGTTTGCTTCTTTCCAGGGTACTGGGAAGCATGAGGTACACAGACGGAAAATGTTTGCCAATACAGGAGCGAGCACCAAGGAGCAATTCTTAAGTACTATTACTAAATGATGATGATGGTGGTATTCAGGGTTTCTGGCGATGTTCAGGGGGGTCATTGGTGTGTGTGAGGATCCTCCAGGTATTCTGCCGTGTCCCAGATTATGGTGTGTTGTGGTGACAGTCAGTGGTGTGCATCAAAGAAATCATATATATATATATATATATATACTGTATATGTATATGAGATGCACACAAGGTTAAAAGATATAGCAGTTTCAGCATTGGATATTTTATTGTTCAGGCTTTCCAGAGATCTGACAATTTAGCATCGCTTCATGACCTCCTCCTGACTCAACTTCACCTTTGAAAAATCCAATAATGGACAACTCCCCTTCTTCGACATCCTCGTCACCCTGAACAACCTTGGGTTCAAAACCACAGTTTACACAAAACCTACTAACACAGGACAATGCCTCAATGGTTACAGCGAATGCCCCCGTCGTTATCTCCTATCCTCCATCTCCGCCTACGTCAGGAGAGCCCTCACACACTGCTCTACTTGGGCCGACACCCACCAGGAACTGGAAAGATTATCGCAAGTCCTAGTAAACAATGGATATTCCTATTCTGACGTCTCCAGCACCATCAACCACCACCTTGAAAAGTGGTACACCCAAAAGCCCCCCAATATTGACCCCCTTAATGAAATCAAGATATTCTACCGAAATTACATGTCCTCTGACCACTAAACCGACGAGGCAGTCATAAACGAAATAATATCTAAACACGTCCTCCCCACCAACCCGGAAACAAATTAATTCATCATATATTACAAATCCCCTAAGACCTCCAACCTTGTTCTCCGCAACAGACCTGCTCCCACCAAAACAAAAAGCCCGATGACTGACGATCATGTAATATACCAATTTACTTGTAATTTTGAGGACTGTGGACCTCAATCATACATTGGTATGACGCAGACTCGTCTATCCCGACGGCTAATCCTTCACCTTCAGGCAGGAGCCATAAAATATCATTACCTGACCCCCCCCCCCCCTCCTCTCACACTTAACGATTTAAATAAACACACCACCATAGTTGACAGTGAAAGTGATCCCAGACGACTCCCAATATTAGAAGCCCTATACATACAAGCCCTGAATCCTAGTATTACTAACCAAACTCTAGACCTTCAGATACTCCCTTCTGCTAAAAGAAACACAGCCGCTCTGCCCCTGGAGAGACGCCCCTCAGCTCCGCCCCTCGAAACCGCACAACCAACGATGACTTCGGTCCCCCCTTCCCTCCACCACCCTACACCCCAAGCCACGATTGACGCCAGCGCGCAACTCCTGACGTCATCACCCACTGGCCAATCACAAACCAGGAGAAGTGCCCGCATAACGAACATACCATCCACCAATAAGAGACGATAGCCTGCTGTAACTTCGCCCCCTCAATCTTCCCAACTCCTATATAAACTCATATTATTCTCTATACCTTTCATTACTTGAAAATGCTATATGAATAGCGAAACGTCGTATCCACTGTTCACCATGTACCTGTATCCTGTAGCCATTTCATCATGAATTTTGCCAATCTACTGTACCTCCTTACTGCCCATCAACGTAAAATTGTCAGATCTCTGGAAAGCCTGAACAATAAAATATCCAATGCTGAAACTGCTATATCTTTTAACCTCGTGTGCATCAAAGAAAATGTATTACCTGGCTTTACTAATAGATATATATATATATATATATATATATATATATATATATATATACAGGGTGTCCCGCGAGTTTTGTAAAATACTTTCACAAATGAAAGATTATTCAATTCTAAGTAAAATATGTTCTATAAACATAGGCTTTATTAGGCGTCAGTGTTTGGTAATCAGTGATTTAACACCTTACGAGCGGCCTATGCGGTTTATTTATATGTACCGCACAGCGGGGTGTTTTTAGCCAAAATAGGGCTGTTTACGTGATCATTTTCATGCCTAAAAAAGACCCAGAACGTAAAACAAGTACCTATCCCTGAAAGGGCATAAACAGAGCTTTCGAATGACACCATAACGATCCTTTTATGATGGCTAGTTTTCTTGCAATAACCGTGCAACGCGAGTGCAAAAAGCATGTAATTCGGTACTTTCCCCATATAATTCAGTATGTAGCGAGTGAGAGAGGGAGGAGGGAGCTGAGATTCGTGTCAGTAGGTTCGCCGCGGTGGTCTGGAGCAGTCATACGCTCGCTAGTCTCCTGCCACCACTTGTCTCTCTCTCTCAGCAACATTACGTGCTGAAATTGCCACTCGACCTATGTCGAGCGCCGCCACATAGTCCAGCTTTATTTAACTCGACTTATATGGTGAGCCGCTAATTAAGGGTTAAATTTAACAGTTACTGATTGAGGTGGTGTAGGGAGGGAGGGAAGGAGGGAGGATGGAGGCGATATCGATCAGTGCGCTGGTGCCACTTCGAGTAAGTTTACTTTGTATTTATGCCATGATATCTCTGAAAAGGAGAATTATTCTAAGCTACTATTACATGGATTTATTAATTAACATATCATGAAACCTTGTAGCATTGTTATTAACAGTTACACCTGCTCTAATGTAATGAAACGCGACACCAATGCATCAGCTGTGTTGTGTCGCTCGGTTCGTGGCAATTCTAAATCTTGGACACAACATAACACATAACCTCATGATGCATTTATCATTGTTTGGATGATAAAATATAATATTCTAACAACGTTTCATTAAATAATAAGTGTATACTATTGCTCATATTACATTAAATGTTCAAAGTGAACGCCATAAGCTTCAATACACAGCCTTGCTCGCTCCATCACTGAAAGTGTAACCTTCCTCAAAACTGGTGGGTTGTTTTTGATGTGCTGTGTAGCTTCCATTAATTTATGTAGAAGTTCTTCTTTGGTGTTACTCTTCTTCTTGTACACTAGTGTCTTCATGTGTCCCCAGAGATAGAAGTCCAGTGGTGTTAGGTCTGGTGATCTGGCTGGCCATGAGTGTGGTCCTCCTCGGCCTATCCACCGATCAGGAAAGGTCTGATCAAGATGTTCCCTAATTTGCCAGCTTAAATGTGGAGGTGCATGGTCATGTTGGAAGAGAAGTCGCTGTCGAGTCACTAGAGGAACATCTTCTAGGAGTAAAGGGAGTTCATTTATCAAAACATGTGCATAGGCTTCCCCAGTAAGTCGATCTTCAAAGATGTGTGGTCCAATTAGAATGCCACCAACAATGCCACATCAAACATTCAGGGAAAATCTGTGTTGGAAATTGCATTCTACTGTTTTGTGTGGATTTTCATCTGACCACCAATGTTCATTGTGGGCATTATGCAGTCCAGCACGAGTAAATGTGGCTTCATCTGTGTATAAAATGTATTTCCACTGCCAGAAATGTTCCTCTAGCCATTTACAAAAACCCTGTCGCTTGGTAAAATCTTCAGGTTTAAGATGTTGAACTTTATGTAAATGATAGGGGTGCAGACCTTCTCTTTTCAATGTCCTCCAAGCTTTCATACGAGGAACTACCAGCCTGGAGGAAATTACTCTTATGCTGATGTTTGGGCTCTGTCTGACTGTGTTCATTATCTGCCTTACTTTATCTTGACTCTCTATCCTTCCAGCTGTTCCACAAACTCCAGGAAACGTTCCACTGTCATGCAGTTGCTGTAAAACACTTCTGAACACTTTTGAATTTGGGCATCTTCTGTTTGGATATCTTCTCTCTATACTCGGCAACAGCAGCGCTAGAATTTTCATAGCAGAACCCATAAATAAATATCATGTCACTGTATTCCACATTAGAGTAGGTAAATGGCATTGTGTTGCAGTTCTAGTCTAGCAAGTGATGGTGTGGCCCTCCATACTCTTATAAGATTTAGCGGGAACGGAGTGACACAGGATTCAGGAGTGACAGGAGTGCGGACAGCTGATGCATTGGTGTCGCGTTTCATTACGTTAGAGCAGGTGTAACTGTTAATAACAATACTACAAGGTTTAATGATATGTTAATTAATAAAACCATGTAATACTAGCTTAGAATTATTCCCTTTTCCAAAGATATCATGACATAATGAGAAAATACAAAGTAAACTTACTCGAAGTGGCACCAGCGCACTGATTGCTCTCGCCTCCATCCTCCCTCCTTCCCTCCCTCCCTACACCACCTCAATCAGTAACCGTCAAATTTAAATCACTGATGTTTATAGAACATATTTTACTTAGAATTAAATAATCTTTCATTTCTGAAAGTATTTTACAAAACTCGCGGGACACCCTGTATATACTGTATATATATATATATATATATATATGTATGTATGTATGTATGTATGTATGTATGTATATATATATATATATATATATATATATATATACAGAGTGTTCGGAAATTTTAAAATGAAAAACAAACCTAAATTGCATTGAATTACAAGTTACAAGACTTGCTAGGTTAGTATTAAAGGACTTGCTAGATATAGAGAGACATGGATTTAATATGTTAATAACGTTTTATTCACCACCAGTTATTTTTAGTATGTTAGAAATGATATGGCGAGTATATTTACGTGTGTAAAATAATAAGGATTTACAATTATTGCTATGTAGCGTTTTTGGACTTACGTACACCTCATTTTGCTACTATGAAAAGATAGAATACTCATTTTTTTTAAGTGCTTCATAAATTATTTTCCAAATCAGGTGTTCAGTCCAACCTGAGGAATGGTGGGGAACAGTGTTCGGACGTGTGGACAAGTCTCTGTCCCCGGTCAGGCCTACATTTATTATTATAATTAAATGCTCTCTAACTCATTATTGGTACAAGATATGGAAACACATTATTTAGTACAAGATTTTAATTTCTGTACAGTGACAATGCTGTATTTTTGTTGTCGTTGGAATTTCCAAACATAGTGTACATATATATATATATAAATATATATAAATATATATATATATATATATATATATATATATATATATATATATATATATATATAATTATATATATATATATACTATCTCCATATATATTATTTGTACTATGTGTAGGAGAGAGAAAAAAGCAAAGCCAGCAACAAGTCTCCCAACAAATTGAAAGAGTGACAGGCTACCAAATTCCAGGTGTGTTAATGTCAAACTGTTTGGACTCACAGGATAAGAAGAAGTTTAAATCATAGAATGATAGAACGAAATACAAAGCTGCAGCGTATATTGGTTGAGTCAAATAAAAAACTGGGAACACTGGTTTACTCTTGAGTTAGGGAGTTAGGCAAAATATGCGTGGGAAATGTGTTGAAAGGTTGGTGCCACTTACTCTCCGTAAGGGAGAAGGTATAGCCTACACAGAGAAAGCTCTGAAGAACACTTAATACTGTAATAACGGTAGATAAGTCAAAGAAACCCAATATTGCAGTGTGTAGAGAAATATTGTTGAGAATTAGAAAGAGGACAATTGATGAGTTATATATATATATATATATATATATATACAGTATATATATATATATATATATATATATATATATATATATATGTATATATATATATATATATATATATATATTGAGTATATATCACAAATACACGTGAGCCACTAAATGTTTCTAATCTCTCAGTGGGGTTCGAACCGTCAACGTCAGGACGATAGCCAACGCTTTAATCAGACTGCTGTGGTTTAGTTGATTAAAGCGTCGGCTATGGTCCTGACGGTCGACGGTTCGAACCCCACTGAGAGATTAGATATATATATATATATTGTTACGTATCTTGATTTAGAAGTGGTTAACTAACTAAATGAAGATAGAACAGTTAAGGTGAAAGTGTAGCAAACCAGCTGAAGGCCAAAAGAACGTAAAATATTAAAGTTAGTTCTGTTGTCACTTGCTTTCCCTCAGTTGTTGGGACAGTTATCCTTTATACTCTGATACACTTCAATTATATTGATATAATCAGTAAACTAGTTAAAGTTACATTTAAAGTTTCATATGAAATAGGCTATTTATAACGAATACAAAAGTTCGTATGCAAGCAAAGTTTTAAGACACTAGAATATCTCAATTAATTTTGATTATCAGCAAAGTATTAAGATCTTTTATATATAATTAATTTAAGTTTGTTAACCCTCTAAAGAATGTTTTACTCTTTCTATGTTATCTCGTTATTCTTAGTTTATTATTATTATTCTCCTTTAGTATTTTATCTTATTTATTCTTATTACTGAAAGACATTTGACTAAATAAAAATGGTAAGGAAATATTATAAGGTCACATATAAAAGGGAATTATATTTATAAACGTAAATAAGGTATTTTACAATTAATCAAAATAAAAAGCAATGAAAGTTATGATAGAGTTTCAGGATCGTTTTGCATACGTTCTGATTTCACTAAAGTACAAATTAAAGAATAATAGTCAGGTAAGCATTTAACTTATACAAGGCTTAATCCTTAATTATGAATGATAATAGTGTTACGACCGGGACTCGTATAAAACAAGGGCTCTTAATCATTGGACTAGATAGGCACACAGCCACAACGTTAACATTAGATCCAACCCTCGAACTTATAATGCCGGCGCACAAAAACACCTATACCCTCCAGAGTTAAATCTGCGATAACGGGGTATCCTATAACTCAGTATAAGTGCACTACTACTACAGGCTGATGATCTCTGATACAGCCTGATCACAACAACATACAATTACGTTAATAATGTATACAAGGAAAAGGATAGAGAGCATAATTAAATCACTGCAATGATGTAATGCAAACAAGAAGAAGGTAGAATTAAAGTTACTCTAAACAATAATAAACTGTCACTCCTATATTAAAGAAAGTGAATGAAAGTCCTAAAGCATCGAGCAGGAATCTTCTGAAGAAAGTCTGATGCTGCTTAAGATGATCGAATCGGATTTTGAACTGTTATATAAAGCAGGAACAAGATATGACAAGTGTATGGACATACAGTGTTAACTGGCACGGGAATAACGATAAATGCACAATAGTATTATCTCCATCAACAAAAGAAGTACTCGTCAGGCAACTCAAAAAGCCTGCTCGGGTTGTGCAACTCAACAACAACCAAGGCTTTCAATCAACGTGAATAAAAATGATGCATACATAACATAAGAGTTTATAATCCTAATCGGGTGTCTCCTAGGCGAATAAAGTCTAGCTGGGATGTCGTAGGCTTAGGAAACAATGGCTGAGCAAGCGGCTCGTAGCCTAGCGAGGTCCTTAAGACTGTACGGCCAAATTACGTTAAATGACGGGGTGCTCTCTTGAGAGATCCAGATCGCTAGTATCTGGTTCTCTCCTGGCGACCCTCTCAAAGTCAAAGCAAAACGAGTTAGCTCAGTGTTGGGTGGCAGAGGCAAAAGCCCTCACTCGCAACACAGTGCTAAACTCACAAGGTACACAGTCAGAAAGACAACCTAGGCTTCCCACGTATCCGTTGCGATTGTACAAGTTCAACAAAACCTAGTACACATCGGAAATCACAACATCAGTAGCCTTACCCCAGTCTAGCATTAAATAGCCCAGCAGCCAACCAAGCAAAAGGTAGGGAGACACCGCGAGTGTGTCGAACCTGTACAGACAAAATGTTAACCCCTCCAAAATGTCTAACTAAACATGTAATATCTGAGAGCTTCAGCATATAATACGATGGCCGATATATGAAATCGTGCAGAACCAAAGGGGAGTTCTATCTATCTATCTATTGCCTGACGCCGTGATCCCCGAAGGGGTGGCTACGAACGAACCGCCCCCATGCACCTCTGTCCCCAGTCAGTCGACGCCCCTCCCCTCAACCAGCACCGCCTTCGTTCATGTACTTCCTCACTCCATCCTTCCACCTCTCATTCGGTCTACCTCTCCCTCTCTGTCCCTCCACCTCGCTCTCGTACACCCTCTTAGTCATTCTCTCGTTTTCCATACGTTCCGTATGGCTGAACCATCTCAAGTTGTTCCTTTTCACACTTACAAAGGGGAGTTATGATGTTAAATAGAGTGGAAGAATGAGAGGTAAGAAGTGGAGAGAGAGAGAAAGTGCTCTATAGGTAGAAGTCGGGCACAGGTGGTAAGGGAGGTGTGAAGGGTATGCTGGTCAGGCAAGCTCTGAAGAGAGTAGCTCCTCGGGACCCCCAGGATCACACAAAGGCATGGTGGTCAGCCAATAACAGGCCGCTACGTCACCAGGCTGCAGGCCTGCAGAAGGCGCCAGGAACCACCAGCCAATCAAAACCGCGAGAAAGACCACGCGGGTGAGGGACTCCTCCGGGAGGGAGGAAGGAGGAGGGAAAGCAACACTCACTACCCCCACGCTGCTCGCTCGCTCTCTCTCTCAACTCTACACACCAATGCATCTTATATTCAACTCATGATATAAAATATAATGCATTGTCAGAGGCGAAAATAAAGACCACTTCTATACTGCCTGTGACATGACGATTCACAAGAAAGAAAGTACAACATTGTAGATAGACTGTAGCCCATTTCACTTCCCTGGCAAGCGCTAGTGGCTACCGGGAGGCGATTCTGCCAACGCTGGCAGGCGTCACAATAGCTTTACATCCAGTTAGTTAATCGTTAATATGTAAAGTAGAATATTCACTCACAAATCATCTCTGAATCAAACATTAATTCTAATCACCAAAATTTAACAGTAATTCAAAATATATATCTCTCCAATTAAATTAAACATATATGATTTCTCCAAGTAAATTAAACATATATGATTTCTCCAAGTAAATTAAACATATATGATTTTTCCAAGTAAATTAAACATATATGATTTCTCCAAGTAAATTTAACAGTAAAGTAAAATTATTTCACCAATCACAAAATCTTAAAGCAAATGAGTGTATGTTTTCGACATACCTCTGGTTAATTAATAGTCACAAATAATCCCTAACTAACGTGTAAGAGGTCGCTCCCGGACGCAACTTAACACATAATAATATACAAGCCTTTGAAGTCTGTCTCGTCTCCCCACCACACTGCTCGTGTTCCCCAGCTAGAAATGTACTAGTTTGAATTATCAAATCCCCGTCTTATATATCGTTCCCTGGACCTAGCTAACCAATCAGGAGGTAGGAAGCAGGTGCCGGGACCAGTAAGAAGGCAGGAAACACGTCGACCAGTTACAGGTGAGAAGCAGGTGAATGAGGCCCGTGAGTGGTTGGGGCATTAGGGAGAAGGGGGCTGGTTCCGTCTCGTCCGGTAGTTTGCCCCTCCACGTCCACACAAACTTGGCTGGTTTCTCTCTCTCTCTCTCTATCTCTCTCGTAAGCAAGGCGAGTTGTTGCCACGAGGTAATTGTAAAGTCACGTTCAACAGGTTGGTTTGGCCACATAACATCCGGTCGGTACGGATGTTACACCTCCACCGCTAGAAAAGAGTTCAATAGGAGGAAAGTATAGGACACATTTTCAGACTCTTGACAGACAATCTGCCAACACATTCTGGACCCCCTTGATGTGTTCGACATCTAAGGCGTACTCCTGCAGCAACAAGCTCCACCGTGTCAGTCTCTGATTCTTGTTTTGGAACTTGTGCAAAAACTTTAATGGGTGATGGTCAGTATATACAGTAATGGAACCAGGGGCAGATTGAACATAAACACCAAAGTATTGGAGGGACAAAATCAATGCTAACAGCTCCTTTTCTATGACAGAGTAATTACGTTGAGCAGAATTTAACTTTTTACTAAAATAGCAAACATGATGCAGTACATTACAGTCATCCTCCTGGAGTAACACTGCTCCGACCCCAGTATTACTTGCATCAACAGCTAGGGAGAAAGATCTGGTGAAATCAGGGGCACGGAGAACAGGATAGTTAGAGAGAATGTATTATTTTAGTAGCACTGAAAGCCTCCTCACAATCGGAGGACCACTCAAACTTCACATCCTTTCGGAGAAGATCTGTTAAATTTAAAATAAACCTCCTGTAGTATCCAATCATCCCTAAGTATCTTTGGATTTCTTTCTTATTGGTAGGTGTTGGGAAATTAGAAATTGACTCTACTTTAGCATGAGGAGGTGCAACCTGACCCTGTCCTACTATATACCCAAGATATTGGACAGTACTCTTAATGAAAGTGCACTTTTTTAAGTTCACTACAAGATTTGCTTCAGCAAGGTTAGCAAAAAGCAGTCTGATTTGTTTGAGATGTTTTTCCCATGTATGGGAAAAAAGTAGGATATCGTCAATGTACACCACACACCCAGGTACCCCTTCAGTCACCTGATTCATGAGGCGCTGAAAGGTAACTGGAGCGTTTTTCAGGCCATAAGGCATTACTTCACAGCAGAAGGCTTGATTGTTTACCACAAAACATGAAATCCCCTTGCTCTGGGTGTTAGAGGTACTTGCCAATATCCTTTCATAAGGTAAATTTTACTTATAAAACTGGCAGTGCCAATCTGGTCAATACAATCATCAATCCGTGGCAGTGGATAAGTATCATTCTTTGTTACGGCATTGACTTGTCTGTAGTCCATACAAAATCTATAACTCCCATCTGGCTTAGGCACAAGTGTGACCGGACTACTCCACTGGCTTAAGGCTCTAGTAATTATGGCATTGGACAACATGAAATCTAATTCAACTTGCAGAATACTCCTTCGCTGTGGTGAGACACGATATGGGGAAAATTTGATGGGTGCTGCATCCCCGACATCTATGTCATGCACGGCCAACGAGGTGAGCCCTGGAGTATCACGGAACACACTGGGAGACTGTGATAAAACATTGATTAGTTCTTTAGCTTTCTCTGAGGGAAGATGACATAATTTAGTTGGTAATTCCCCCCAGGCTACTGAATTTTATTTAAAGTTGGAAAGACCACAAGACAAGTCAAAATCGATACCTTCAGGATCTGGGACAGTCTGCTGCGGGATCTGTGGGTAAGGACTACAAACATCACCCGCACCAGGATGTCCACAGGTCCTTATTACTGCCACAGTAGGAGAATCTGGAAGAGAGGAATCAGGGGACCTATGATACGGTTTTAACATATTTATGTGAAATACTTGCTTAGGCTTCCTCCTGTCTGGGGTAGTCACTAAGTAGTCAGTAACACTCACCCTTTTCATTACTTTATATGGTCCTCTAAATTTTTCTGATAAAGGTTGGCCGAAAAGGGGAATGATAACCAAGAACTCATCACTGGGCTGAAACTCTCTAACACAGGCTTTTTTATCGTACCATACTTTCATGGTATCTTTAGCTACTCTTAGATTTTGTGCTGCAAACTCGCACGAAGATCTCAGCCGGGTTTTGAACTCTAATACATACCTGAGGAGATTTTGGTTCCCTTCCTGACCAACTAGGCTGTCCTGTAATAGCTGCAAAGGGCCACGTACCTGGTGACCGAAAACTAGTTCATTAGGTGAAAAACCCAGAGATTCAGTTGGAACCTCACGGGTGGCAAACAACAGAAAAGGTACCCCCTTGTCCCAATCACCTCCAGTTTCCTCACAATATTTTCTTAACATAGACTTAAGTGTTTGATGGTAACGTTCGAGGACCCCTTGACTCTCTGGGTGGTAGGAGCTGGACTTCACATGCTCGATACCCAATTCCTTCAGAGACTGCTGAAATATATGGGAAGTGAAATTAGTACCTTGATCACTCTGCATCTCATGGGGGAAACCCATTCTGGTGAAGAATTTGAGCAGTTCCTTAATAACAGTTTGAGCTGAAGTATTTCTTAAAGGTATAGCTTCTGGGTATCGAGTTGCCATGTCCATTAGAGTTAACAAATATATATGTCCCTGGGATGTCTTTGGCAATGGGCCAAAGATATCCACTACCACCCGAGTGAAAGGGTTCTCGAACACTGGCAAGGGCACCAGAGGGTGTGCAGGCACCTTTTGATTAGGTTTACCTGTCATCTGGCAGGTGTGACACACTTTACAGAACTCCACTACATCTGCACGCATTCCTGGCCAGTGAAAGTGGGCTCTAATGCGATCTAAGGTTTTCCTCACACCTAGGGGCCCTGCTAAGGGTATACTATGGGCCATTTCTAGTATATCTCTACGGCAAGGTTTAGGAACAACTACCTGATGTACCTCCCATGCCCCGTCATCAATAGGTCTATGTGGCGGTCTCCACCTATGCCACAAAACTTCTTTCTTCATATAGAAGCATTCACCCTTCTCCTTTTCACTCTCCTCTTCACTGACGGCACTGGCAGCTAACTCCTTACACTCATTGTCATCTCGCTGCAACTCTACCAGGCCACTAGGACAATTAGGAGGAGTTTCATGATCATTCGGCTCAAGGTTAGCCATAAAGGTGTCAGACAGATCTACTTCAGTTTCCGCATCAGGCACAGTTAGAGCATCATTCATTATTCTTTTATCCCTTTCATTTGTTTGCACATTTGGCACATCAGGCACAGTTGGTACACTATCAGAGGGAACTGCTACATTTGGTATAGATAAAGGGACAGCATTCATGGGGAAAACATTTTGTACTTCCTTAGCAAGCTCACTGGGTAGTGGCTTGACAACAGGGGAAAATTGCAAGACGGGGTCTGGTCGGACCCTCTTAACAGCCAAATCATTCCCCAAAAGGAGTACCTCCTTAGCAAGCTCACCGGGTAGTGGCTTGTCAACAGGGGAAAATGGCAAAGCGGGGTCTGGTCGGACCCTCTCACCAGCCACATCATTCCCCAAAAGGAGTGTTACCCCAGGCACAGGGATGTCCTGAGGCCTACACAAAGCTATACAGGCTTCACCCTTCAGCAAATCACACTCAATCTCACCATTCACCAAGTTAGCAGAAAACTGACCTCCAGCACCTCTCATTATTACTGATTCGCCAGTTGGGTATTCAGAATAAGGATTCACCATGAGGGTGCTAGTAGAACCAGTATCTCTTAAGATTTTTACCTCATGTACACAACCATTTATTTTCACACATCCAGATGAAATAAAGGGACGGTAGCTATCCTGAACTGATGGAGACACCAAGACAGGCTTAACCCTTGCGGGTTGTACCACACACGCTACTACACCATTTCCTGTCTGATTTAAGTTAGTAGCTAGGTACTCCTTCTGTCGGGAGTCCTGCATCAAAGTCACATTTGGGTGGTTTTGGTTATTTGGGGAGGCAGTTACGGCGGCTACTGTCGGCCCCGATCTCTCGGCTCTCTCCTTAGCCCAACACTGATAAGCTAAGTGGCCTCTCTTGCCACAATAGGTACACACTTTCGGGGATACATTCCCCTTGTAAGCATTATTATTATTAGTTTGGGCCCCACCTCTGTTACCATTAGCAGGAGTCACATTCTTAGTTGGGGGAGCATTTTTAGTTTGGCTTACGTGGGGAGACATTACAGGCTTTTGTGAGTGACTAGATTTATCAAATTTGTGATTGGAGAACTTAATATTATCATAGGGCCTTTTCCCACGAAATTTGTTATTTAGTACATAAGTATCAGCCATGTCTGCAGCTTCGGCAAGAGGTTCTACCTTTTTCCCTCTCAAATGATAGGCTACTGGTGAATCTACCTTCCATAGGAAGTTCTCAAGCAAGATTAACTCTTTCAGACTCTTATACTCTGTGACATTCTAACTTGTTAGCCAGTTATTTAAAGCTTTGTTCATGGTCCTGGCAAACACCGTACGAGTTTCCTCAAATGTTTTATGAGTCTTTCTGAAAGTCTGTCTATATGCTTCAGGCAGCAGTTTGTAGGTTTTTAGAATGGCTGCTTTGAGACGGTCATAGTCTTGCCGAACCTCAGACTCTACTGATATGTAAGTTTCCCGACCTTGTCCTGTCAACACCGTTTGCAACATAAATGGCCACCGATCCCTTGTCCACCACATACCTGTAGCAACCTCCTCGAACAACACAAAAAAGTCCTGAACATTGTCTTCGGTGAACGGGGGAATTACACTAGTCATGGTTAATCCCGGAGGGGGAGCAAGCACATGGTTTTTGGCCTCGGTTTGAGCAGTTAATTGGGCCATGCGATATTCATGATCTAGCTGAGTTTGTTGTGCCTGTGTTTGCAGCTGAGCGTCTGCCTGGGCAGCATTAAACCTAGCAAAATCAAGATATTGATCAGGGGTAAATCCCTCTGGCAAATGCTCACCAAACCGCATCTGTATCCCAGTACCGAGTCCTCCACCAGCAGCTCCATTTGGCTCACCGCCCTCGGCTCCGTCATGCTCACCGCCCTCGTCCCCGTTATGCTCACCGCCCTCGTGAATCCCAAATAACTCAGACTTTATGATCTGGGCTATTTCAGGCTTTTAGATGTCCGAGACCGTTAGCTCAAGATATGAGGCTAGAGTACTATTAACTCTGCCTTGGACAAGTGATCGATGTCATCGGCAACGGGTGACGAATCTAAGAAATTCTTAACATCTTCCTTATTAATAATTTCAGGCATGATTATGATATTATATAAACTTAGTGAAACTTATACAAAACGAATCCAGGCGAGGTCGCCAGTTAATCTGTTACGCACCTTGATTTATAAGTGGTTAACTAAATAAATGAAGATAGAACAGTTAAGGTGTAAGTGTAGCAAAACAGCTGAAGGCCAAAAGAACGTAAAATTTTAAAGTTTGTTCTGTTGTCACTTGCTTTCCCTCAGTTGTTGGGACAGTTATCCTTTATAATCTGATACACTTCAATTATATTTAATCAGTAAACTAGTTAAAGTTACATTTAAAGTTTAATATGAAATAGGCTATTTATAACGAATACAAAAGTTTGTATGCAAGCAAAGTTTTAAGACACTAGAATATCTCAATTAATCTTGATTATCAGCAAAGTATTAAGATCTTTTATATATAATTAATTTAAGTTTGTTAACCCTCTAAAGAATGTTTTACTCTTTCTATGTTATCTCGTTATTCTTAGCTTATTATTATTATTCTCCATTAGTATTTTATCTTATTTATTCTTATTACTGAAAGACATTTGACTAAATAAAAATGGTAAGGAAATATTATAAAGTCACATATAAAAGGGAATTATATTTATAAACGTAAATAAGGTATTTTACAATTAATCAAAATAATAAGCAATGAAAGTTATGATAGAGTTTCAGAATTGTTTTGCAAACGTTCTGATTTCACTAAAGTACAAATTAAAGAATAATAGTCAGGTAAGTATTTAACTTATACAAGGCTTAATCCTTAATTATGAATGACAATAGCTTTACATCAAGTTTGTTAATTGTTAATAAGTAAAGTAGAATATTCAATCACCAATCATATCTGAATCAAATATTAATTCTAATCACCAAAATTTAACAGTAATTCAAAATATATATCTCTCCAATTAAATTAATCATATATGATTTCTCCAAGTAAATTAAACATATATGATTTCTCCAAGTAAATTAAACATATATGATTTCTCAAGTAAATTAAACAGTAAAGTAAAATGATTTCTCCAATCACAAAATCTTAAAGCAAATGAGTGTATGTTTTCGACATACCTCTGGTTAATTAATAGTCACAAATAATCCCTAACTAACGTGTAAGAGGTCGCTCCCGGACGCAACTTAACACATAATAATATACAAGCCTTTGAAGTCTGTCTCGTCTCCCCACCACACTGCTCGTGTTCCCCAGCTAGAAATGTACTAGTTTGAATTATCAAATCCCCGTCTTATATATCGTTCCCTGGACCTAGCTAACCAATCATATTCAAGATATATGTGTAAATTTCCCGGCCTGTTTCTGTTAAAATTACAAGCTCGCTATCGCTCTCTAGGATAAAATCGACACCTAAATGGCACGAATGGTCTTACAATTGACAACGAAAGTGGGGGGGGGGGGGCACAGATAGAGGAATAGAAACCTCAGGATGATAGTTCGGAAACAAGGGATAAGATCATAGATTTTGGGTATCAATTATAGAACAGGTCGCACAAAAGTCCCGAAAGAAGGATGACCAAGAGTTAGTCAGATAAGAAAGGTGATCTCCAATAGCACGGCTCTTACTACACCATACTGGCGATCAGTATATATGGGAAAATACTGGCGTCAGTATGTTTGAGAAGATAAATGCTTAAGACATTTTGAATTATGAATTGTGTCAGAGTACTGACAAAGAAAAGGTGTATCTATATTTATGGGAGTGTGATAGTATACATTGTATAATTAATTAAGCTTGTTGAGAATTGGGCTGGGTATATAATATTCTGTATATACTATATAATATCAATATTAACATGGATATTAATATCACTTACATTGTTGATATAGTGTTTAGGATATATATTGCACTTACTTCAAAGTTACTGTCAATATTAAGGGGTATCACGTAATTTAAAATGTATATAATACATAGTTATCCATATATGTTATGATGGATATTTAATTAGAGCTTCGTTTACTTCATCAAAGATTCGCTATACGTAATTCAAAAGTGTTTATTACGAAAGTGATTCAGGGGTTTCATTGATATGGATTCTTAATACCAGAGAGAGTTTCCAGGCTGAATCAGAAGGTAGCATAAGAAACGAGTTCGAGATCTTGTTCAGAAACAATGATACACTAGTTAATGCTTCAATCCCTCCTTTACGAGCTGGGGTGAAACAGTTGCGTGAGTGGGAGGGCAGTTAACCAACGCCCCCCCGAGCTGAGCACACCTGCAATCCCCTACCAGGACCTCCTCTGCTTGGGGAGACTCTACTGATGCCTGTGCAGTGCCGGGGGTATACAAGACGCCAGGGTGGACGCATCCTTGGGATACCAGTGTGGCCAGCACCGCAGAATACTTCAGTAGCCTCTTTCAAGGCCTTGGTGTTGCGGTCAGTGACGGAATTGGTTGGGACCGGCTAGAAGTGGGTGTATGGCAGTGTGGAGAGCTACGTGCCTGGCCACCAGGAGGGACTTGTGTCTGGCCGCAAGGAAGTGTATCTGGCCGCTAGAAACGACTTATGGACGTGGCCGCCAAGAGCGACGTGTGGCTGCCGAAACACGTGTGTGTAGCCACCAGGAAGGGCGTGCCTGAGAGACGGTGAAGTGTGGTGAAACAGCTTGGAGAGTTATGAGTTCAACTACCTGTTAAAGACTTCCATATTGATGAAACTAATAATTTATTCTGGGTTCTTGGAACTATTTATGAAAGGCTGTATTTCACCGATAACTTTAACATTATTCTTTGTTCATAATTATTAATATTTCTTGTGTCTGTTAAATGTTGAGTAACTGAAGTCCAATTTTGCTCAAGGATCTGATAGATTACTAAAATAAATCGAGATTATTATTGTCATCCTCGAAGCCTTAGCAATGATGGCAGCAGCCTTGTAATGAACTTATTCAACTGTACATATGTTATACTACATAATACATGAACAAATAATGGTTGTGTGTATCATAGCCCTGTACCTATTACTGTTATTTCTAGAGCACTATATAGAGGGTCTAATTAACTGAGTGTATTTCAAAACATATCGCACTCTTAAACCTAACACATAGATGTTATAAATATGGAGGCACAGTCGTCAGGATTAATTTGTTACATTTTCCCTGTTAGTAGCACTGCACGGTGGAGAGGTATCTCCTTTAACCCCTTTCCTTGTTGGTTCCATACCCCCACCTAAACCCTCCCATTTTCTCTCCGACCCCAGAACTACACCCACCCTCCCTTCTCTCGCTCTCACCCATCTAGGGGCTACTTCTGGCACCTCACCGATTACATTTATTCTGAACACCTAATGAAGGAATGAAGTATTTCACACACATCTCTCGACCACCATCTCCTACACATTGGTTGGGTGTGAGGGTGATCTGTCAGGTGTGGCCCAGGTGTGGGGATCTGCAGATCCCCATTTTTCTGACCTCTGACCGTTTCGGTGAGGTAAGTCCTAATGGTGTTTTTAAGCTGGGCTTATAATTAGGGTTGGGTGTGACAGGGATCTGCCTTGTCTAGGCCAATCGGCTTTCTGCAGACTCCCATTTTCTTATGTTCTTATGTTCTTATTACAAATATGAAATAAACGAAAACTAACCTGAAGCTGCTAATTACTAGCGTTACTAGTAGGGTAAACGTTACTGTATAGTGATATGGATATACCCGGTATGAGGGGTAGAAATACACACTTATATCATTATATAATAAAACTATAATGAGATTACTTGGTTATACACGAAACTGTTATACAGAGTGGTATTGTAGTAGAAGAATTATAGATCAGTTCGATATTATAACTTGTAGTTAGTCTGGGATATAATAAATGGGCGTTTTATAGTTATTAGGTAATTATTCTGAACAGATGTGAATTTAAATTATCTTGAAAGTTATCTCAAGAGAATAAGCTTGCATAGGCCTTTAGCTTTCAATAGTATTATGTGGAGTAGATATGCTACGTCTTGCCATTACTCAGGGAGTATTTAACACAATTTGCTATGTTTCAACCCTTATTGCTACATAGCCATAGCGGACGCTCCCCCCCCCCCCCCCCCTTAACTTGATTACAACACAAGATACCTGATAAATTAGAGTAACCTTATGGCAAGGTTTTAAGGGTAAGGTAACTAAATGAATAAGTCCTTCCCTAATGTATGGGTGAACGTAAGTGCTGAGGGAAAGGGAACTTTAAAATAAGACCCTCCCTAAGTGATAGATGAGCGTAAGAGTGCCCGAGGGGTAGTTAGTAAAAATAGGGCATATATATCGCTTATCAACCCTTCAGGATTATTTAGCCTGTTTAAGTCAAGTACTATTTTCAAAGCTGGAGCATCTTTTCAGAAACTACAGTACCTTACATAAGAAAATGGGAGTCTGCAAAAAGCCAATTGGCCCACACAAGGCAGATCCCTGTCACACCCAACCCCAATTACATAAGAACATAAGGTCATAAGATCGCAGGAAACTGCATATGACCATGCAGCCCACATGAGGCAACTCCCCCCATTCACACCCAGCCCATATCACCCATATGTGAATCCAACTTATGCTTAAAGCTGTCAACTGTTTCTGAGCTAATTACTGTTCTGGGCAGTGCATTCTACATGGTAACAACTCTATTCCCAAACCAGTGCCTTCCTATATCATTCTTAAATCTAAACTTATCTAACTTGAAACCATTTGAGCGGGTTATGTCACCGTTCTTTAACTTTAATACCTCATCTATATCGCCCTTATGTAAACCTTTTATCCATTTAAATACCTCTATCATGGCTCCCATACATCTTCGTCTTTCTAGTGAGTGCAAGCCTAAAACTTTCAACCTCTCCTCATACGATAAATTTCTAATATTATATATCTTTTTCGTCATTCTTCTTTGGACTGCCTCTAAAGGGTCGATATCCATTTTGTAATAAGGGCACCAAAATTGAACAGAATAGTCTAAATGGGGTCTTACTAGTGCTAAGTATAGTTTTAAGAAAACTTCAGCAGTCCTGTTGCTAACACTCCTAGATATGAACCCTAGAATTCTATTTGCCCTGTTCCTAACACTTATACATTGTTTTCTGAGTTTCAGATCATTACTAACGAGCACCCCCAGATCCTTCTCACACTATGAGTTATCCAATTCTACATTGTCTAGTTTGTATTTCGCATCTAAATTACGATTTCCAATCCTTAATACCTTACATTTGTCTACATTGAAACTCATCTGCCAATTTATGGACCACTCGTGCAAATGATCGAGATCATTTTGAAGACATTCCCTGTCGCTAGCTGACTCTATTATCCTGCCTATTTTTGTATCATCAGCATATTTACTGATCCTACTCTTTATGCCTGAGTCAAGATCATTTATGTAGATAATGTACAGAAGGGGCCCCAAAACTGACCCTTAAGGGACCCCACTTTTAACTAATCCCCAGTCCGATTTTACACCATTTATACTAGCTCTCTGCTTCCTACCAATCAGCCATGACTTAATCCACTTGAGAAGCATCCCCCCAATACCATGTCCTTTTATCGTCCTTAACCGCCTTTCATTTGGAACTTCATCAAAGGCCTTACTGAAGTCTAAGTAAACTATATCATATGACTTGACGTTATCTACCGCTTCATAAACCTCGGAGAAATAACTGAGTAAAATTGTTAGGCAGGATCGTCCTGGAGTGAAACCATGTTGAGAGGGTTTTCTGAACTTGAACATTTCTAAGTTATTTCTAATTTTCCTGACAATAATTGATTCTAGCAATTTCCCTATAATTGATGTGAGACTAATAGGACGGTAATTTGATGCTATGGACTTATCACCTTTTTTAAATATCGGAATTATATTTGCGAGCTTCCATGAATCAGGAACTAAGCCTAAAGCTAGTGAATTATTAAATAGGTGAGTTAATGGGTAACTTAATTCGTCCTTGCACCCAAGCATACACCTCATCTGGACCAGGAGTATTCTGAGGTTTTAGTCTATCTATTTCCTTAATTACTTCATCACTAGTGACCTGAACTGTGCTTAACATTTCGTCTATACTATCGTTAAAAACTTGGTTGACTACTGGAACTTGATCTAAATTTTCGTTTGTAGAAACAGAAAGGAAATTACTATTTAGAGTATTGCACATTTCTAACTCATCATCTGTAATCTCACCTATCACATTCTTAAGGGGCCCTACTGTATCCTTTACCTTAGATTTATACAATTGATAAAATGCCCGAGGGTAGTTCGTGTCCCGTTTGTATAGAGTGGTTTTACAGTATGGCCAATTATGAAAGCAATATGGCCTAATGATTGGGTAGATAGCTATGTTAAGAGTGTTGAATTTACGTAATGCAGTCACATGGCCGACTCACCGGGCAGATTCTCGGCAATAATTCATAGCATTTATTGGCAAATTGGCTGTTTACACTTAATGAGTCCTGAATTGTCTGGAAGCAGTGAGATTTGTTGAGACAATCTTTAAATAAATATTTAGTTCTCTGTATACGGTGCTAATAAGTAGTTATATTAGTATTAAATAATTGTATACAAAGAAATAATTCAAAATAATTGAATGGTTTATTGTGTGTTTATTGATGGGAGAGACACAGCCGGTCCTCGTTGTCTCAAGCTTGTTACGTAGCCGAGCCTGAGCCATTATACAACGATGAAAAGGAAATACAACTTCGAGTGGGTTAGTTTGGCGGCTTTATTAGAGTATGATAGTTCAACAGTATTAAACCCTCAGTGAATCGGTATGAAGCTTTCAGGTTACAATGGTAGGCCTAAATGTATCAGTATGAATCACTGGAATCATATGTAAAGTTTTCGTCGAACATGCCTTCCCCCCCTCCCTCTTCTCTCTCTCTCTCTCTCTCTCTTGCTTTCAAATTTAGTAAAGCTCATACTTAACTCTACCTATGATACATTGCATTCCTTCATTAGTTGTTCAGAATACATGCAATTGGTGAGGTCCAGAAGTAGCTGGGTGAGAGCGAGAGAAGGGAGGGTGGGTGTAGTTCTGGGGTCGGAGAGAAAATGGGAGGGTTTCGGTGGGGGTATGGAACCAACAAGGAAACGACTGTACAGTCAGAAACCGCAATTTCTGAGACACTTTCATAGGGATCGGACATATGGAGCGCATCGTTTCTGGACGACAGCCCACTTTAACTATCACAAGGCCGCATACCTATGAACACACGTTCCGAAACAATAGATGCTCCACTCAGTCTGCCATATAAAATGATAATGCTGCTGCTATGTTATGATCCGCATTCATATATTGATGGATGTACAAATGACAGAAATACCTTTATTACATTCCCTTACGTATTTACACTAAATACGGCCGCGAGTATTACCATAGGTTTTAAGAAATACAAAATGAAAAGAAATACTTCCAAATTGGTGCCCCACGAGAATGGCTTGGGTTCCAATCTTAAAAGTGTCATTGGCAGTTACGAATTTTGTTAGTTTAGGTTCGCTTTCTCGTCCCCCACCACCAAGACAGCTGTCTTCATGTCCATGTCCCCAGTGACCACGTTATGCATACTTGTATTAATTTCAAAGAGAAGGATGTTCAGTATGACAGTGTAAATTTTTATCTTGCATTGGTGTGTAATAAACAGTTGTTGTGTAAAGTAACAATGGCAATTTTGACGTAAATTTATAGTTACGATTAGTCAAGTGTGTATGTGTAAGTGAACGGATGTGTTGTAATGGACATAATGCTCTACAGTTGGTGACAAACACTGGCAACAGAAGTGTCTGCTTCATGACATACAACACAACGAACTATGCAATGCAATATTACATCTTATCATGTGGTTATTACATTCAGGTGTGAAATGCCAATAAATTATCAGTAATGATATATGGGGGGTATTATGTAATACCATACAAAGCTAAGCTTCGGACGCTGATAGGTTTATATATTTGGTATTAATTTAGTAAACAAAAGTATATAACACGCTAGAGGGTAAAGGCTATATATTACAAGCATCGCATCTTGATAATACATTCAGCAATGGCTATAGATACCTTTTCGATGTTAGTATTATAGTATCTGATATATTGCAATATTTACACAGTGCAACAAGGTTAATAGCATGATATATAATGGGTGAATTTTATATGGGTACCGGTATATGTTTAATAGTAACTACTATGGATGATGTCTGATGAATCACACACACACACACGTAAAGAAATACTATCAAACCGCAGTGAAACGACAGGCTTTCGTTGTAATAATGATAATTAAAGTAAAAAGGCCATCCACCAATCAGCGCGCCCCCTTCTACCTTCTCTCTTCATCAGCTGAGTTCGACACTTCGGGCTCACGACATAAACATGCCACGCCTTCCCGGCCGACCAATCAGAAACCTCCATTTTCGGAGCGGACGGCTACGTGAACCGCCACACCTTTAAACTTGCTCTCGCTCTCTTCACCGGCCATTTCCTCTGGTTGCAATGGGTCTAATACATCAGTGCCAGCCCTATACTCCCGTAAGCCACTAAAAGACATTTGCAACCAGCTTCCAGGAACATATTATGAAGAGAAAAGAGTGGAGGTGAAGAGAGAGAGGATTCAAGACGTGCGGGTGGCCAAGCGGCCGGCTCAGCCAATCACAGCGCCGGAGAGCGGGAGGCGTGACTATATTAAGGGGGTGGTCGAGGCTGCAGCGGTGCAAGCCATCCTGAATCACTAAAGTAACTTCTCCAACTAAATCAACTCAACCCCAGCTCAATTATTCAACTCACGCACGTTGGGTCAAGCCCCGACACCCTATTTCTCCCACTATTATCACTGTCTCTCCTACTTAACCAATAAAAACTTCCCTTCTTTCATCCTCACCCACCTTTTCTATATTCATTCATTCATTCATTCTGCAGCGGTCATTCACCTCTCGGAACCCACTGAGCGAGTTTTTTGCAACCCACTTCCTCTCTCTTGCTTGGGCACCAAAGGGAACTCGGAACCACTTATTCCAGCCACCCAGCCCTCACCAAATGTTCCAGTAAAGACCACCTTAGGCCTAGCATCGCTCTCACCTACTAGGCGGATACACCTTCAGTATCCGGCCGCCTGTCGTCACATCGCTGGCTTGCATACTTACAGCCAAGCGATTCAAGAGGGACGACAAATAGTAGACGGGAGCAAGAGTTTCCAGAAGAGCTATTGGCCAGCTCTGAGGTGGTGAAATTGTTCCAGCACACACCTAGCAGTATACAATAAATATATTTTTAAAGGACCCATATTGGGCCCGAACCAGACTTAAAGAAAGAGAGAAAATGCGTGACTAACCCAGTGGTTCCATAATAATTGATGTGTCGTTATAGCACAAATAAAGAGAAAAGATGCTAGACTTTTGTTTATAAATAAAATGATGATGTGTTAAGAGGGAAATAGTTATTCTTGTTAGAGAAGGCTCCATGCCGATTAGCTATAACTAGTATAGGATCTGCTAGGCCAGCAAATATATATTAATAGTAAAGTAAAAGGGAATAATTCTTGAGGATAGACACGCAACTATAAGGCTCGAGGGGAATGAATAATAGTTGCCATTAGACTAGCTTTAGTTTGAGAAATAGGTAGGAAGGACACTAGTCCGTATGATCAACGATATCTTTGGTTATAAAGGAAACTTTATATGTTATCATTAAAGGAATATTCGGTCAGTTCTGTGTTAAGCGTTACGGGTGTTAAGTCCAGGATAATATTGTATTCATAAGAATCTATGTAAAGGGATAAAAGCGGAGAATCTTGTCCATGTAGAATTATTGAGGTACTGCTTACATTAGGTTAAGAATTATTATTGACTAGGTGGTATATGTGAATATATATTGGTTGTAATAGGATTACGCGTATATATAATCCAAGATTATTTAGATAAGGCAATCGAGGTAACTTGTAACAACGCCCTGGTCATTAGAGGAAATGTATTGTATGAAGTAACGAGAATATTATATAATCAAAGTGTATTTAGAAGGGTAATTTAGGTAAAATTATAACCACGCCCTTGTTATATGAGTAAATGTATTGTATATGGTTAAGAGGATATATTAATTGAAAGGTCATATGTAGTAACGCCTTGGTCTCTGGAGTAGACATAGTAGGCCCGGTAAAAGTATATCATTCCGAAGTTTAGTTTAGGAATATAACTCTTGTTTTAGATAAATGAATAAAGGTATGATTCATTGATGCCCTGGTCTCTGGAGTAGACACAGCAGGGCTCGGTAAAAACCATATTATTTTAGAAACTAGTAAACGTGCCTTTGGATCGAAGCCGACTTGAGTCAATACCTGAATATCAGGAATCCAAATAGGGAGTAACGGGAGTTCACGGGTTCCAAAGTACAACCTATGATGGGTCAACGTAATATTCAATCCGTGTCTTGAACTTATCTCTGCCTGAACAGAGAAACAGTTATTAGTGTAGTAGCAAGTTTGTTAAATAAAGTATACAAACTTCTAAATGACTGTCGATTTATCCCCCACTCTAGTAGTATATTCGAAATAAGAAAATAAGTACTACATTTTGGTGGCAAGTGTTGGGATTCAACAAATCATTGTGATTGAGTATAATTATCTAACAGAACAATGACGGCCGTATTACCATTCAGATTATGGGAAGAGGGGAAAGAAGAAATCGAGCTATGGATCGAACAATTAGAATGTCAGTTCACGCTACTTGACGTAGGAGAAAATGGAAAGAAGATCGCCTATGGAAAGGCACACTTAGGCAAGGCCCTGAACGATGTAAGAGTACATCTAGAGGGACTAGAGTCATGGGCAGAAGTTAGAAGTGCCCTAATTGAAGAATTTGGCCGAGAAACCTCCACCAGGAAGGCCAGAGACAAACTTAAGACTCTGAAACTAGACGGCCAAAATGTGAGAGCCCTGAGGAGGGAAATCGCGAAAAACGTCAAACTTGCGTATCCCCATATGGACCAAGAGAGCCAGGAAACAGAGATTAGAGAGATTATGATCCAAGCATGCCCTGTGGAAGTTAGAAGGCACTGCATTATCCATGAAGTGACTACCACTAAGAAACTCATGGAGGTAATCAAGAAAATAATGGAAGCCCGAGAGTTAAAAGAGGAGAAAAGAAAGGGAAGGAGGAGAACCCAAACAAAGGGTATCCGAGAACAATGATCCAATGCTTTATATGCAGACAAACCGGACACCTAGCTAGGAACTGTTCCAACCGTCCCCAAACCCCAACCCCTAGATTTAACTCCAGGCCCGCACTTCCAAACGATCGACCCCTACCAAGGGGAACCGATCCAAACCAGGGAGGAATGCTTCCAGTAGAATATAGGGAGACAGAAACCCAGCCAAAAATCACGATGCCGGAAGGGGGAGAAAATTTTCCGTTAAACCTCACATAGAAAGGCGGTATAGTGAGGTCAACATTTTAGAGAGACAAATGCCTTGTGAAACCATAGTAATAAATGGGAAAGCCACAAACATGGTAATTGGTACAGGGGCAAACAGAAGTTGTCTTTTGGAGAATTTTTTTGAGGAATAGTCAAAAAGAGATTGACCCCTTAAATCAAACTGGTATTCAGTTGTCAGGAGCCGGGGGTCAACCACTGACGATTCTAGGGAGAACTAATATGGTGGTGGTACAATGGAAAGGAATTAAATTCACCACAGACTTTTGTGTTCTATCAGGAAAGTCTAATAGCGGAGTCGATGGATATCTGGGAATAGATCTCATGAGTCAGTTGGGAGTAACTATACAGTGCGGGCCAAAAGACACAACGACCACCCTACGACCTCAAATAGTAGCTACCACAGGAAAACTCTCTATTCCCCCTAGATCTTGGAGAATGATAGAAATTCCTAAATCTCAAGGAATGACTGCCAGGATTTTTGAACCTGATGCACAAAATCAAGTAAGAATATCTCCCACCTGTATTACTACTGATTAGAGGATATTAGTTCTGGCTAACTTTGGCGATGACACGATTAGTTATCAAAAAGGGAAACTGTTAGGACATGTTACACCCGCACAACCCACCACTGTTGGAACTAACAGACCAGTTAACTTACCTGAGATCCCGAAACAATTAACGTCAGATCAAGCCAGCCACTACCTTTCATGAATTGCTCTGGACTTACCGAGATGTGTTTGCTCAAAATGAAGGGGACCACGGATCGGCCCGAACCCGACACACCCACGAGATACATACTCAAGGGCCCCCTATTAGGCAACATTATAGGCGACAAAATCCCATTATGAGACGGAAGGAAAAGGAAAAAAGTAGAGGAGATGATCAATCAAGGAATAGCAGTAAACTCCTACAGTCCGTGGTCATCTCCAGTAGTCCTGGTAAAAAAAAAAGATGGGTCCACTCGGTTCTGTGTAGATTATAGAAAATTAAATTATGTCACCATCAAAGATGCGCAACCCCTACCTCGTATTGATGACTCGCTATAATCACTAAATGGGTCAACATGGTTTTCTACCCTAGACCTACAAAGTAGATACTGGCAAGTACCGGCTAGGTCAGAGGACCAGGAGAAAAACGCATTTGCCACGAGCGAAGGCAAACTCTATCAATTCACGGTCTTGCCCTTCGGAGTTTGTAATGGACCAGCCAGTTTCACTAGAGTACAAAGGAGTACAAAGGAAATCAAGCAACAACAGATCTAGTGACCCTTCTAGGTTGCTTGTCCTCCAAAACACTGAGGATCAAGTGTCCAAACAGTGGTTTAGAGTGGGTAAGGGAACATTGGAAAGGGAATTACTGCCCTGGAACTAATGTCCGTGGCAGGATTAGGAAGTTAGTAGAGGACAGATGTGTTAGTAACTGAGGGGGGGATAAAATAAAGTTATTCATTTACAAACGCAGTCAGTCGCGGGTTTGATGCGAGATATTTGTCTAGGCGGAATTTAAATTAATCAACGGTGCAGCAGTCTATAACGTTTCGGGGAAGCCCATTCCACAAGTTGACAACTCGATTGAAGAAGAAATTCTTAGATTCGTGCGAGTTAAAAGATTTACCAATAATTTTGCAACCGTTTCCCCGCGTGTAATTAGATTGGTCGATAGTGAAGTACTTACTACAGTTCATATTGTCGATGCCTTTGATGATTTTGAACACTTGAATTAAGTCATCTCTTAATCTGCGCTGGGTTAAAGGAAATAGATTTAATTCTCTAAGACGCTCTTCGTATGATTTGTTCTTTAGGCTAGGTATCATTTTGGTAACTCTACGTTGAACTCGTTCTAGCTTGTTTATATCTTTTTGGTAATAAGGGCACCAGGATTGAACGCAGTATTCCAGAAGAGGGCGGACTAAGGAATTGTAAAGGGTTAGGATAACTTCTTTGGATTTATGCTCAAATGACCTGCCTATAAAGCCAATTATTTTGTTTGCCTTCTTAACAACTTCTGAACATTGTTGACTCGGTTTTAGGTTACTCGATATTGTTACTCCCAGATCGGTTTCTCTGTTTACATTCTTAAGCTGAGTGCCATTCATCGAATAGTTTGCTTTCTCATTTAGGTATCCGATATGTAGTACTTTACATTTATCCGCATTGAAACTCATTTGCCAAATTTGGGCCCAACATGACAATTTATCTAGATTGTGTTGCATATCGTCAACTTGTTCTTTTGAGAGTACGCTATTTGCAATTTTTATATCGTCAGCAAATTTTGAGATTGTACAGGTGAGACCCTCATCTATGTCGTTGATGTAAATAAGAAAGAGAATTGGTCCTAGTACCGATCCCTGGGGTACCCCGCTACTTACATTGGTCCATTTAGATGCCTTACCGTTTATGACTACTCTTAGCTTTCTGTTGCTGAGCCAATTTTCTATCCATTTCAACACACCGTCTTGTATTCCATGCGCTTTTAGTTTTAGCAGTAAACGTTTGTGGGGAACTTTGTCAAAGGCCTTTTGAAAATCAAGGTATATAATATCTACAGCTTTACTCTCATCGTAGAGGTTGAGGATATCGTGGAAGAAGTCTAAGAGGTTTGTTAAACAGGAACGTTTTTTACGAAAGCCGTGTTGAGTATCTTTAAGTATGTTATTTTCCTCTAAGTGATTTACGAGTCTGTCTCGTATGACCGTTTCTAGCATTTTACATACAACTGAGGTTAAGCTAATTGGACGATAGTTACTGGGTAGGGATTTGCTGCCTTTTTTTAATATCGGTGTTACGTTGGCTAGCTTCCACTGATCAGGCATAGTTCCAGACTGCAAGGATTTATTGAATAGTAATGTCAGTGGTTTGGAGAGCTCATCCTTAGCTTCCTTTAGAACTCTAGGCGAGATTGTATCAGGTCCAGGCGTTTTATTTACCTTGAGTTTATCTAAACAATTCAATACTTCTCTCTCTGTAACGGTGATATTGCTTAGAACATCTGAATTATCAATCTGAATCGGCGATGATGTAGGGATATCACTGAGGTCTTCTGTTGTAAAAACTGATGCAAAGAAGGTATTGAGGGCATTACTCATTTGTACTTCGTCTTTGGTGTATTCTCCATTTTTATCGACTAACGGTCCAACAGTTGAAGTAACTACTTTTTTCTTTCTGATATAACTATATAATTATTTTGGGTTTGTTTTACTTTGATTCGCAATATGTAACTCTAAGGTCTTTTTACTTTGCTTAGTTAACTTTTTGGCTTTGCGTCATAGCTCTACAAATTTCACCCGTTCTTCGTCATTTTGTGAGGATTTTAATCTATCATTAGCAAACTTTTTAGCAAGCAGGCAGTTTGAAATATCTTTATTCCACCATTTGGGCTTATTATTATGGCCTGGACGCCGTATTTTCGATGGTATGCAGTCTTGCACTGCTTTTAGGTAAGTGGTTTCGAATAACTTCCAAGATGTATTTATGTCGTTATTGTTAATTAAAAAGCTCCAGTCAGTTTCTTTAAACATAGCTCTAAGTTTATGGAAGTTTGCTTTCTTGAGTCATGGACGAAGTACTGAGGGGATTAACCTGGAGAACCTGCTTAGCTTACCTGGATGATATTATAATTGTTTTCAACTAGTTGGGAGGAACATATCAATCGACTACAAGAATTATTAGAGAGAATCAGGGGGGCGGGACTTTAATTGAAACCTTCCAAATGCCAATTAGGGGCTTGCGAGGTGGCATACCTAGGTCATGTAGTTTCAAAGAAAGGTATCCAACCGGACCCCCATAAAGTTAAATCTATTGCTGAAATTTCACCCCCTTCCTCTGTCAAAGAGACCTGAGCATTTCTGGGAAGGGCATCATATTATCGGAGGTTCATACCCAACTTCTCAAAAATTGCTCGCCCCATGACTAAGAGACTGGAACAAGTGAGGATGTTTGACTGGGATCAGGATTGTCAGATAGCTTTTGATCAACTGAAACAAAAATTTACTTCTAACCCCATAGTTTGTCATCCGGATTTTACCAAGCCGTTCCAACTATACACCGATGCTTCTGATGAAGGGCTCGGGGCCGTATTGACCCAGAAAGTGGACGGAAGAGAAGGCATAGTAGCGTGCGCTACCCAGACGCTGAATAAGGGCGAGAAGAATTACAGCGTTACTAAAAAGGAATGCCTAGCTCTAGTGTGGGCTGTACTATATTTCCGTCCATATTTAGCCGGGGTTCATTTCGAAGTTATCACGGACCACCATAGTTTGCAATGGCTCCGGAAGATGAAAACGGAAGACGGATTGTTTGTTAGGTGGAAGGGGATCCTGGAGGAATACTCCCTTGAAGTTAGACATAGACCAAGTAAATTACACACTAATGCCGATGGCCTATCTCGACTAACGGTAGCACCCGTCCAACATACTCAACCTAACAGAACAGAATGATCCTATGTATGGCGACAATGTAAAATTTTCTGAGGGAGCCTGGAGGGATTCTAAAGACCGGGTAGTATTGGATTATCTGGAGGCTGTTACGCTGGCCAGCTTGCCAGAATGCACTCGTAACTCGCTAGCGCTCGCCAGGGCAGTGAAATGGGCTACAATAATCGTAGAACGATGTTCTTTCTTTCATAGAGTTCATGTTGTCACAGACAGATCAGTGGTGGTCTCTATTCTTTTCTGTGACACTTGGAAGTGTTTTATATCATTGATAGAATATAAGATGCATTGTGTGAAGTTGTAGGGAGAAAGAGAGCGAGCAGCGTGGTGGTAATATGTGTGTGTGTATGTACGTGTGCCTCCCTCGCTCGGAGGAGTTTCCCACGCTCGTGATTGGCCGGCGGGCCTGACGCGTCATATGACGTCTGCTCCTCATGACGTAGTCGTCTGTGATTGGGTGCTGCTGCCTTTGTTAGTGCTGGGGGGCTCCTGCCCACGTTTCTCCTGCAGAGCTTGGCACAGCGTGCTTGGTCCTACATGTCCTTTGCAATCTGTCCCCCCATCAAACCCCCTGTACTACTATTTCTCTCTCTGAACTTCTTCTTTTTCATACTTCTCATCTTTATTCAATTACTTATCCCTTCTGGTTCTGCATACAACTTCCATAGTCGGCCAGTTGTATTACCAGCACCAGCTCTCCATATTTGTTTGCACTAGCTTTAGGGATTATTAGAGTCATAGTCAAATGGTATCATAGTATTGGGGTGCTTCTAATTATTGAGTTGTTCTTTTCTACTATTTAATGCTAGACAGTGGAGGGTATCTTTGGTCGTTGTCTGAGTTATGTATGTGGCAAGTCAGAGCCTGTACAACATCGACGAAGCTAGGTAGACTGTAACCCTTATGCATATTTTTCCTTTGCGAGTGTAGCAGTATACAGGTGAAAGGCTTTTGCATACTCTTACCTGTATGCTTGCTACCTCATTTTGTTGACCTTTGTGGAGCGCCAGGGTAAGACCAGATACTTGAGATCTGGACTTACCAAGAGAGCCTCCAAGTCACTTAACGTAACATAAGGGAAATCTGTTCAAGGGGACACAGTAGGCTACGAGCATGCTTGCGCTCTACCTAGTTTCCTGATACCTTTTATGCCACTGCTAGACTTTATTAGTGAGAAAGACAGCATTGTGTGTATTAACTTTCATTGTGTATGCTTTAGGAATTATTCACGCCTTATTTTAGCCTAGGTTGATACATAGTGCACAACCCAGTTTGGCTGTTACGTTGGCTAAGGAAGTACTGTTTTTGAGTGGTTATTATTAGTGCTGTCACAGAGTTGTTGCACTCCCTTGTTATATATATGTATCCTACTTATTGGTGTATTTAAGATACACGCTTTGGTGTCCTGCCCCTGCATTATTTCTGTTCTATATTAACGAGCATCTTAGAGCATCAGACCTTTTCAGAAGATTCCATATCTGATTGCTGTAGGACTAGACTTCCAGTGTTTTCATAGAGCATTGAAGAGTTTAGTGTTGAGTACAGACTCACACTAAAGTTAACGTAAGCATATTTTCCTTTATTAAATCTTATGATAGTTTATTCAAGCATTGTTATTACTTTAGAGCATTTTCGTAACGTAAGTACTCCTGTTGTGAGTTGGCTTTGCCGTCCTCGGAAAGCCTTTGTAGAAGTGCACTAAAACCCAGTTAATTGATACCCCGTTATCCAGCAGATTAACTCTGGAGGGTTTTAAGTGTTTTGTTCACCGGCGTAATTGTTCGAGGGTTTGGAATTAGCGTACCGTTGTAGTAGATATAACAAATGGCTGTTGTTGCAGATATAGCCTATCATCTAGTCCATTATTAAGTGCCCTTGTTTATTTCGTAGTGCCAGTCGTAACAAATGGCGACCTTAGACCAGAATATAGTGAACTGAATATTGCAGTTTTTTTTGGGAGAAATCTTATTGCCTTTGGGGTTGAATTTATTTCTCGCATTGATGGCAGTAGACATTGTTTTGAGGATATATAGAACTTGTTGGAGTTTATTAGTGACCTAGTATTGCACTCAAGAACATCTTCGAATATTTTTTGTGAATAAAGCTTCGCGAGAGTTTGGCTATTTTTGTCTTGACTTGAGAATTTTGTTGTTGACTCCATCATGTCACTGGACGGGTCTGAACATAGTGAGGGTACAGTGCGAGAGACAGGACGAGAAGGTGGAGTTGTTAAACGGCGTTCGGGTGGTGAACAATGAGAAGGATGCTCGGATTTTTTTGGAGGAGCCTGTGACGGCGGTCCGGGTGTCGGGGCTGGACCGGTACGGACTGCAGTGTGTAGCCACGGTCTTAGGGTTTTCCGGTACTAGCGGTTTGTCGAGAGGTGAACTGGTTACCTGGGTGCTCGGTGGGGTGCATGGGGCTTCGGGTGGAGCGGGAGCTGGGGCACCTTCGGCCCAGCCCCCATTCCACTCGACTCCTATCATGGCACCCCCTTGGGCTCCGGAGCCGGGTACGCTCCCGCAGGCCGATGCCCGTTGGCAGTTGGGTATGCCTCTAGGTGACTCATGGGGTGGGTCCCCAATAATAGCACCCCCTCTTCAAAGTTTGTCTCCCGAGATGTTGTTTCAGCTCGAGCTCGCCAAACTTCAGCAGCAGGAGCGACAGGCTAAGCATGAGGCTGAGCTCAGGCAGCAGCAACAGGAGCGACAGGCTGAGCTTGTGCTCTAGCAGAAAAAGCATGACTCTGAGCTCAAGTATAAGTATCAGGCTGAGTCTGCAAAGTATTGTGCCGATATTGATCTAGAGAAAACTTGTGTAGAGGTGACAAGGAACTGGGTCGCCCAGGGGGGTCGACCCCATGACCAGTCCATGTCGCATCTACTAAAGTTGGTTCCAGTGTTTGATGAGTTAGGAGTTACCGAATTTTTTCTCCGGTTCGAGAAAAAGTACCAGGAGCACCAATGGCCCGAGGAGAAGTGGGCATCCCTTGTTTCGTCACGTTTGACGGGAAAGCACTCAAGGCGTATGATGCTTTGCCCCTAGATTCCTGTATGAATTATGAGGCGTTGAAAGAGGCTGTCCTGAGGGCATATGAGTTGCACTCAGAGACCTATAGGCTGAAATTTAGAGCTGTTCCCATGAGAAAGGAGGATACTTTCCAGGAACACGCTAGTGAGCTGTCAGATGCATTTGAGAATTGGTTAAGATCGGAGAAGGCAACTACTTTTGAGGCAATGAAGCAATTAGTTTTCTTAGAGCAATTTTTTAAATGTACTGGCAGTGACTTGACTCTTAACCTGAAAGAAAAGCAACCTAAAACTCTGCAGGAGGCGGCTAAGATGGCTGACCTCAGGTTGTCATTGATTCGTGGGTGCGGGTCTGCACAGAGAGCTGAGGCAGGTAACAAGGGGCGTACCACTCCACCCCCCCCGAATTAATGACACATATAATTATCCATTTAAGAGTACTGTTGCCAATGTTGATCCCAAGTCAAAACCCTTCCCGTTAAAGAGAGGCCAGGGCCCTTCCTCACCTCAGAGGAAGTCCGTGATCGAAGTGGAGTGTTTCAGGTGTCATGAGAAGGGGCATATTGCGCGCTCATGTCCGAGCACACCGCCTACAGCAGTGGTGTCACTAGTGAGCAACATCGGTGTGTCTTTGAGGTCTTCCGCGTTTACCCGGGGTAATATGTCGGTTGCGAAGTCATCGCCGGTGCAGAAGCAGCAGGAGGGCTCGTCACCCGTCCGAGATATTTTTTGTGGTCATAGGGGGCACGGCACTGTGAGGTGGGCTGGTGTGGAGCATAGGCTTGAGTTGTTGCGTGATACGGGCGCTTCCCAGACACTTGTTAAGAATTTCACTGGGAAGCCTATTAACGCAGCTCGGGTTGTGGTGGTTCAAGGCATCAATGCTACGCGGTCGTACCCGCTGGTTAGAGTAGAGCTTGAGTGGACAGTGTGACACAGGAGTTGGATGTGGGTGTGGTGGAGAAATTGCCAGTTGAGGGGGTCGACCTCCTTCTCGGCAACGACTTTGCGGTGCCCACTTCCGAGGTTCCACCCTTAGTCGTTGCCGAAAGGGCGGCCGACACGAGTAGGGAGGGGCAAGAGGGGCTCGAGAGATCTCAGTCCGCTCAGGTGTCACAGCCTAGTACCCAAGTTGTTTACCAGCGGAGGAAGGGTCGGAAGGAGAAAGTCAAGGCTGGTCGGGTTGAGAGTTTGGACCCAGCGACACTCCTTGGTGACTCGGTACTTGCACCCATTATGAGCTCCGGAGTGGCCCCAGAACCTGTCCCCCCTAGTGACATGGTAGGGCGTGATGGCACTCCGCGACAGCGTAGTTCCCAGGGACAACAAGAAGATCTTAGTCTTGAGAGTTGTGGGAACGGGGCTATTGAATTCGACGAGGTCGGGGAAGCATGTCATGTGAACCTGTTAAAGGAGTTTGTGAGGCAACCACCTGAGCAGCCTACTGTCCCTGTGTTGGTCTGCAGCGGCCAAGGTGGAGAAGGAGAGGGGGGCAGTGGGGCACAGGTGGAGGAAAGTTGGGATTGTCATGTCTCGGCGGAGCAGTGGGCGGGGGACACGAGTCAGGTGGCTGTGGAAGCGCTTGAGCACCTGCCTGAGCAGCAGTGTGCAGCGCTCCAGCACCTGCTCGGTTCATACCCCACTGTTTGTGCCGAGCACCCAGGCCTCACAACTCATGCGGTGCACGATGTTCCGCTGACAGGTCACTTGAGTGTGAGTAAACCGTTGGCCTCGTTGTTTCAATGGTTCAAGGTGGGCAACGAGGCTTTGGCATGGTTGTCAGGTCAGGGTCGACCCATGGCTGCAAAGGGTGGTGGTCAGAATCAGGACATTGAGCAGATTGGTGAGGTTGACTGTGGAGTGGATGCGCCCGGTCGTCGCATAGCCTCCCAATGCTGCTCTAGTAGAATGCAACAGCCCTACCATAGACCGACTGTATCTGGCCATGTCGCTGAAGGCGGTGATGCTGCGCAGGCAGATGTAGTCGCAAGGAATGCGGGGGTGCGCATGTACGGTATCGGCGGGGGAGCAATAGCGATTATGAACTGTGGGAGTGACTTGCACAGGTGGTACAGATTGTCCCTCTCGTGACCTGGCTGTTCTAGGGACAAAGGTGGAGAAGGAGGGAGACTATAGTGTAGAAACTGCGGTATCGTCTGGGTTGTGGGAGGGCAATGAGCATGTTGTTCTTTGAGATAAGTTGCAACCTCTTGTTCCTAAGCGCCAAGAGAAGTTGTTTACTAGGCTGTGGCAGTACGTCCATATGTTTGTTGATTCTCTAGGCCTGATGTATGGGGTAGAATCCGACATGGAGGCTGGAGACAGTGTAAGGCTCAAATTGGCTCCCTACCGTATAAATCCTGCTCGACAGCCTGTTGTAAAAGCAGAGCTGGACAAACATGTTGACGAAGGGTCTGAGGGATAAGGGATATCGTGAGTGGTCGTCGCCAGCAACTTTGCAACCTGAGTTAAATTGCAAGACCCGTGTGTGTGTTGATTGCAAGAGTGTGTGTGCATTATCCCTGACAGACGCCTATACCTATCCAGAGTTGACGATCCCATAGACCGCATCGGGGCTGCCTCGTTTATCACTAAGGTAGAAATAGTGAAAGGTTATTGGCAGGTCCCGTTGCCGGAAAGAGCGAAAAGAAGTGCCAGTCTTGTGATGGACTGGGCAGTTTATCAGTGTCGGGTTTTGTTTTGCCGCCGGAACAAAAGTTGGATGTGTGGCATGTTAAGGGCACTGATAATGTTCTGGATGATTGTTTGTCACGGGAGGTTATGTCTTAAGGAGCACCCTCGCCGTTCAGTCAGTGTTTGTTTGAGAGTGGAGAAAAATTAGGCTTGCCCCTGTAGTGCAAAGCCGCCAAAAACACTATTAAAAACTAATACAAAAACCTCACATAAAAACTCTTTCTTTTTGATAGTATATAAGTGCAGTATATCACAGCAAGAATCTAAGACACTCTGAGTCATTGTCTTAGTAGGCTAGGCTTGGTGAAGCTTGCTCATTGAGCGTGATATAATTATTATGATGCTATTATTTTGGGGAAGTGTTGTGCAGATATTTTTTTATAATGCAGTGTTTTATGTTTGTGATCGTGCCTTGTTTTCACAACTTGGGAGAGTAGCTGGGTGATGCAGGGTTGGTGGGCATTCTGTCTGGTCAGATGTGGAGTTCACCTGAGGCTGAAACGTCCCACATCTTGGGCGGGGTGTTACGCTGGCCAGCTTGCTAGAATGCACTCGTAACTCGCTAGCGCTCGCCAGGGCAGTGAAATGGGCTACAATAATCGTAGAACGATGTTCTTTCTTTCATAGAGTTCATGTTGTCACAGACAGATCAGTGGTGGTCTTTATTCTTGTCTGTAACACTTGGAAGTGTTTTATATCAGTGATAGAATATAAGATGCATTGTGTGAAGTTGTAGGGAGAAAGAGAGCGAGCAGCATGGTGGTAATATGTGCGTGTGTATGTACGTGTGCCTCCCTCGCTCGGAGGAGTATCCCACGCTCGTGATTGGCCGGCGGGCCTGACGCGTCATATGACGTCTGCTCCTCATGACGTAGTCGTCTGTGATTGGGTGCTGCTGCCTTTGTTAGTGCTGGGGGGCTCCTGCGGAGCTTGGCACAGCATGCTTGGTCCTACATGTCCTTTGCAATCTGTCCCCCCATCTAACCCCCTGTACTACTATTTCTCTCTCTGAACTTCTTCTTTTTCATACTTCTCATCTTTATTCAATTACTTATCCCTTCTGGTTCTGCATACGACTTCCATAGTCGGCCAGTCGTATTACCAGCACCAGTTCTCCATATATGTTTGCACTAGCTTTAGGGATTATTAGAGTCATAGTCAAATGGTATCGTAGTATTGGGGTGCTTCTAATTATTGAGTTGTTCTTTACTACTATTTAATGCTAGACAGTGGAGGGTATCTTTGGTCGTTGTCTGAGTTATGTATGTGGCAAGTCGGAGCCTGTACAACATCGACGAAGCTAGGTAGCCTGTAACCCTTGTGCATATTTTTCCTTTGCGAGTGTAGCAGTATACAGGTGAAGGGCTTTTGCCTACTCTTACCTGTATGCTTGCTACCTCATTTTGTTGACCTTTGTGGAGTGCCAGGGTAAGACCAGATACTTGAGATCTGGACTTACCAAGAGAGCCTCCAAGTCACTTAACGTAACATAAGGGAAATCTGTTCAAGGGGAGACAGTAGGCTACGAGCATGCTTGCGCTCTGCCTAGTTTCCTGATACCTTTTATGCCACTGCTAGACTTTATTAGTGAGAAAGACAGCATTGTGTGTATTAACTTTCATTGTGTATGCTTTAGGAATTATTCACGCCTTATTTTAGCCTAGGTTGATGCATAGTGCACAACCCAGTTTGGCTGTTACGTTGGCTGAGGAAGTACTGTTTTTGAGTGTTTATTATTAGTGCTGTCACAGAGTTGTTGCACTCCCTTGTTATATATATGTATCCTACTTATTGGTGTATTTAAGATACACGCTTTGGTGTCCTGCCCCTGCATTATTTCTGTTCTAAATTAACGAGCATCTTAGAGCATCAGACCTTTTCAGAAGATTCCATATCTGATTGCTGTAGGACTAGACTTCCAGTGTTTTCATAGAGCATTGAAGAGTTTAGTGTTGAGTACAGACTCACACTAAAGTTAATGTAAGCATATTTTCCTTTATTAAATCTTATGATAGTTTATTCAAGCATTGTTATTATTTTAGAGCATTTTCGTAACGTAAGTACTCCTGTTGTGAGTTGGCTTTGCCGTCATCGGAAAGCCTTTGTAGAAGTGCACTAAAACCCAGTTAATTGATACCCCGTTATCCAGCAGATTAACTCTGGAGGGTTTTAAGTGTTTTGTTCACCGGCGTAATAGTTCGAGGGTTTGGAATTAGCATACCGTTGTAGTAGATATACCAAATGGCCGTTGTTGCAGATATAGCCTATCATCTAGTCCATTATTAAGTGCCCTTGTTTATTTCGTAGTGCCGGTCGTAACAAGGCTAAACACATGATCCAAATTCTCCACGGACAAGAGGGAAGGGGGGCTCATTAGGGTCAGTCTAGAGTTTTGAAGCAATTTAACGAAAGGTACTGGACCTCGAGAGCCGACCAAATTGTTAAAGAGGTTATCCAAAATTATTTGGGATGTCAAAGGGGCAAAGATGGACGGGGACCTAAACAGTCGCCCGGACACATTACGGCCGGTAAACCGTGGGAAAAGTTATCTGTGGACATTATGGGACCTCTACCCTGACAGACGAACAAAAGGTACATTTTAACCTGTGTCGACGTCTTTTCCAAATATACGGTTGCTTGTGTCATTCCGGACAAGAAGGCTGAAACTGTGGCTAGGGTCATCTTGGAGAAGGTAATTTTTATATATGGCACCCCTGGATGCATTCTGAGTGATAGGGGAAAATAATTTAATAACGAAATCTGGCAACACTTGGGAGATACCTTGGGCTACCAGATCCAACACACCTCCCCGTATTATCCCCAGGGGAATGCTGTATGTGAAAGAAACCATAGGGTGTTAGCGAATTGTGTACGGGCTAGTCTGAGTTCACAAGGGGAAGAAGTAGTCCGAGGTTGGCCGGAACTTCTGCCAGAGATTATCTGGGGGATAAACACCACTGTTTGTAGGACTACTGGGTATTCTCCCTATGAGATTATTATTGGAATCACGCCGAAACTGCCTCAATAACGATTACTACCCTACCCCATGCATTCCACGAAATATTCCCAACCAGAACAATATTTGAGGGAACAAGGGGAGCGACGGCAGCAAGTCCATGACCGTATTACACAACAACAGCCAAAGAAACTTACTCTAAGTAATCCATATTACCGGGGGGAATATATTCTGGTGAAGAGACATGATCCCACTCGAGCTGGTAAGCTGGAAGAGAAATACGAGGGTCCCTTCAATGTTGTGGAGGTAAACAGGCCTTATCAGGTGTTGTACTTGCATCATGGAGGTATTGTGTTGACTACCCATATCCGTCATACCAAACGGTATTAAGGTATTTTACCGCCAGACCTGAGCGAGTGGAGTAGTGAGAAAGAAAGCGAGGAGGAGATAGGATTTGGGGCTGGTGATCCTAGTACTTCCTCGGCTTGACCTAATGCTGAAGGTCCTAATCTGAGAAGGAACTATACCGAGGACTCTCCGTTCTGGTGGTCTGTTAGTCGCAAGGCAAACGTGAGTTTCCCTGAGTTCGGGCAAGAGGGGAAAGGTGAAGACGAAGAGACTACGACAAGTGGGGAAAGAGATAACTGTGAACATACCGATGATGAGAAGCCTACGGTCCCCGACAGCGAAGTTTCATATCTCCCGAGAGATTTCAACAAGACTCTTAAGTAGTGAGGAAGAGTGTTTCCGAACAGAGGGAAAAGAGAAAGACGTATTTCTTGAAGACAAAAACCCACTTGGCTCTCCCTCAATTAATTTCAATGAATCAAAGGAAAATCGCATGACTAACTTCCCGGCTAAAAGTCTAGCCAAAGCATCTAAGCCCATGGGCCCCGCAGAATCCATTACCCGCAGTGGTAGAATTAGCCGTCCACCAATCAGGTACTCGGACGAGGGTATAAATAGGATCCCCGAGGCGCGTGCCTGCCAGTTGAAAGGCACCATGCCTCTCCCCTCTGACCCTCAGTACCGGCTCCGCCGACTAATTGCCTTGGTCGGTGAGAAAGGACAGAGAGTAAATACTACCCGAGCATTCAAGCAACTCCTCAGTCAACCCGGGCAAGTCCTATTGGCTAAAACTGCAGTTGGAAATAAAAATCCAGCACTCCAGTTACACAGATGCATTTGTGAACATAGTGGACTGGTGGATTGGCAGAGTGATGGTCGGGATTTCAGAGGAACGGTATTACGGCGATCAGGAGCTGGCCTTAAATTCGGGAGTGATAAAGTAAAAGAGCCATCCACCAATTAGCGCGCCCCCTTTTACCTTCTCCCTTCATCAGTGGAGTTTGACACTTCGGGCTCACGACATAAACATGCCACGCCTTCCCGGCCGACCAATCAGAAGCCTCCATTTTCGGAGCGGACGGCTACGTGTACCGCCACACCTTTAAACTTGCTCTCGCTCTCTTCACCGGCCATTTCCTCTGGTTGCAATGGGGCTAATACATCAGTGCCAGCCCTATACTCCCGTAAGCCACTAAAAGACATTTGCAACCAGCTTCCAGGAACATATTATGAAGAGAAAAGAGTGGAGGCGAAGAGAGAGAGAATTCAAGAAGCGCGGATGGCCGAGCAGCTGGCTGAGCCAATCACACCGCCGGAGAGCGGGAGGCATGACTATATTAAGGGGGTGGGGGAGGCTGCAGCGGAGGGGCAACCCTGCCTACACGCTTGCAACCCTGATAATAGATCAGAAGGTTAAGCAACGTAGGGTCTGGTCAGTAGTTGGATGGGTGACCGCCTGTTGGGTGATTGCACCCGGTACCGACATTGACCAGATGTTGCCCTAGGGGTGGGTGAAATTTCCCTGGCTTGCCACCAGGGTTCAAGTAGCCCAGGAGTGTTGAACAAACTCCATTCCCTGTCAGTTCCATCTCACTCAGACGAAAATGAGTACCTGGATTCATGGTGGCTAAAATGAATTCAGGGGCCTGATTGGTGGCTTCCTACAACCAATCAACACACGAGACTGAGAACTTGGTTAGCCACCAGGATTGCTCAGTGGCCATTGGGCAGGCCTTCTCTCGTGTTCGCCTCGTCCCACCCATACGTTAAACTGGGTACCTGGAGTGTAAAATCGGCCTTGGCGTAGGTCGTATCACTAGGGTAAATTTGATTACTTGCCTCACCTTTACTATATACTTCCTGCAGCGGTCATTCACCTCTCGGAACCCACTGGGCAAGTATCTTGCAACCCACTTCCTCTCTCTTGCTTGGACACCAAAGGGAACTCGGAACCACTTATTCCAGCCACCCAGCCCTCACCAAATGTTCCAGTAAAGACCACCTCAGGCCTAGCATCGCTCTCACCTACTAGGCGGATACACCTTCAGTATCTGGCCGCCTGTCATCACGTCGCTGGCTTGCATACTTACAGCCAAGCGATTCAAGAGGGACGACAGATAGTAGACAGGAGCGAGAGTTTCCAGAAAGCTATTGGCCAGCTCTGAGGTGGTGAAATGGTTCCAGCACACACCTAGCAGAATACAATAAATATATTTAAAAAGGACCCATATTGGGCCCGAACCAGACTTAAAGAAAGAGAGATAATGCGTGACAAACCCGTTCCATAATAATTGATGTGTCCTTATAGGACAAACTAAAGAGAAAAGATACTAGACATTTGTTTATAAATAAAATGGTGATGTGTTAAGAGGGAAATAGTTATTTTTGTTAGAGAAAGCTCCATGCCGATTAGCTATAACTAGTATAGGATCTGCTAGGCCAGCAAATAGATATTAATAGTAAAGTAAAAGGGAATAATTCTTGAGGATAGACACGCAACTATAAGGCTCGAGGGGAATGAATAATAGTTGCCATTAGACTAGCTTTAGTTTGAGAAATAGGTAGGAAGGACACTAGTCCGTATGATCAACGATATCTTTGGTTATAAAGGAAACTTTACCAGTTATCATTAAAGGAATATTCGGTCAGTTCTGTGTTAAGCGTTACGGGTGTTAAGTCCAGGATAATATTGTATTCATAAGAATCTATGTAAAGGGATAAAAGCGGAGAATCTTGTCCATGTAGAATTATTGAGGTACTGCTTACATTAGGTTAAGAATTATTATTGACTAGGTGGTATATGTGAATATATATTGGTTGTAATAGGATTACGCGTATATATAATCCAAGATTATTTAGATAAGGCAATCGAGGTAACTTGTAACAACGCCCTGGTCATTAGAGGAAATGTATTGTATGAAGTAACGAGAATATTATATAATCAAAGTGTATTTAGAAGGGTAATTTAGGTAAAATTATAACCACGCCCTTGTTATATGAGTAAATGTATTGTATATGGTTAAGAGGATATATTAATTGAAAGGTCATAATGTAGTAACGCCTTGGTCTCTGGAGTAGACATAGTACGCCCGGTAAAAGTAAATCATTCCGAAGTTTAGTTTAGGAATATAACTCTTGTTTTAGATAAGTGAATAAAGGTATGATTCATTGATGCCCTGGTCTCTGGAGTAGACACAGCAGGGCTCGGTAAAAACCATATTATTTTAGAAACTAGTAACGTGCCTTTGGATCGAAGCCGACTTGAGTCAATACTGGAATATCGGGAATCCAAATAGGGAGTCACGGGAGTTCTCGGGTTCCAATGTACAACCTATGTTGGGTTGATGTAATATTCAATCCGTGTCTTTAACTCATCTCGGCCCGAACAGAGAAACAGTTATTAGTGTAGTAGCAAGTTTGTTAAATAAAGTATACAAACTTCTAAATGACTGTCGATTTATCCCCCACTCTAGTAGTATATTCGAAATAAGAATATAAGTACTACAATAATAATAAAAATAATCGGGTTATTTCAAGCTGGCAGCCAATGGGGCTGAAAATACACAGACTTAATCTAGATCTTATCTTAAGGGGTCAACAGACTGATCCTTGGCTGCTAACTAGAGTGCCTACATACTCCCGAGGTAGTAGGACGTGGGCAGGGGACTTTGTGGGTCCCCCGAGGCGGTCCATCCAGACCTTGCCTTCACGGCCAGGGAAAGTTTTTGAGAGAACTTCCCCTCCCGGCTCGTGGGATTGAACCCCCGACACCAGAGCTAGCACTCCCAATACACTGTACTAAGCGCTTTACGGTCACGGTGGCCGAGCGACTGGATGGACCGCCTCGGGAGACCCACAAAGTCCCCTGCCCACGTCCTACTCCCATGGGAGTAAGTAGGTGCTCTAGTTAGCAGCCAAGGATCAGTCTGTTGATCCCTTAGGATAAGATCTAGATTAAGTCTGTGTATTTTCAGCCCCATTGGCTGCCGGCTTGAAATAAACCGATTATTATTATTATTATTATGATTATTACAACGAAAGCCTGTCCTTTCACTGCGGTTTGATAGTGTTTCTTTACATTCTTAATTAATAGCTATCCGTACTTAATGTAGATACAGGAGGGAATAACAAACAATGGTATTTGTCATTTTTATATCAAATTCTGTAGTATGAATCGTGTCGTGTCGTAGCATAATAACAACACAGTGTTTTTACATGGCAGACTGAGTGAAGCATCTATTGGTTCGAAACGTGGGTTCGTACATGTGCGGCCTTCTGATAGTAAGTGGGCTGTCGTCCAGAAACAAAACGCTCCTAATGTCTGGGCCCTATCCAGGTGTCTCAGAAACTGCGGATTCTGACTGTACAAGATATGAGAACTATTGCACCATTGTTGGAGGATTTAGAGCAGTCATTTTTCTTCGGGACATGTTAAATGAGATAAAATACCAGCAAAAAGGGATTTTTTACTGGAAAGACAGACGGAAGAGTTTGCATGGGAAGAAAGTCAGCACGAGGAGTTTTCTGTTATATTTATCTCGAGTACCTCCAGCCTATTATTGTTTTGTCCGACGATATGATAGTATAATCCCTTGTAACTCACGAAGAAGAATTATTAATCTGCTACTGTTGTACTTAGTTTCTAAGAGTTCTATCTATCTATCTATCTATTGCCTGACGCCGTGATCCCCGAAGAGGTGGCCACGAACGAACCGCCCCCATGCACCTCTGTCCCCAGTCAGTCGATGCCCCTCCTCCCAACCAGCACTGCCTTCATCCATATAGCAAACAGCAGTACAGGTAGCTTCCACTCGTTTCCCTCCCTTATCAGCAATAAACCAACATCCACTGCTCTTCCTTGTATTTCTTTCATGACTTCATCCATACATACAGTAAGCAACCACGAGGACATCACACACCCCTGTTTCAAACCAACATTCAGGTCAAAGAACTTGCTCTGCTCATTCTCCACAGGTACTGCCGCCTTTGCACCCTCATACATGCTCTTCACTGCTTTCAGCAAATTGCCATCTTTTCTGTGGGAGATAATTGAATAAAATTACGAATACTGGTTACATAAGTTATTACATGTGTAAGACAACTATGTGAATATATAGGAATTAAAATATAGTATTACATATGTGAACGATAAACAAATATATAAATTAAACAGAAGAATTTCAGAGCAAAGGTTTGGCTGAATGCTAGAGGCAGCAACAGAGGGAAATTAAGGAAATGCACACACAGAGAGATGAAAGAGAATTACAAAATACAATGGACGGTGAATGAAAAAATTAGTAACTTTCACAGAGGATAACATTTACACCAAGAACTTTGAACACTCACACACACACACAAAGCCCCATAAAATTAGGGCCCTTTGATCGTTGTTCAGACCAACACACGCAACAAAACTCATTCTACGAATGTATGTGTTATCTCTTGCCTGCAATACAAAAGTCAGCCAGTAGTGTCAGGACAGGTATAAACAATTACTTATACTTCATCATAATCCTATTCTGCAATGTTAGATACATTTATCAAAGTTGACCTGTATTAGTATTTAATATTTAAACAATAACTATAATTACCAATTGAATGAGGTTAGAATTGTGCCAAACAGTCGAATTTGGCCTGAACTCCTTATTTGTGCCAAGCAGACGAGCTAGTTCTGCCTCCTTCAAGTGACCATAAATTAATTGATAAATCTTTCTTATCTAATCCAACAAGAATAAGAACAAAAACAAAAATAATTAACCAAGGGTCAATATATCTTTCGATCACTTAGGAGACAATAACAAAATGTTCACTTTTATTTAATTATTACCGTATATTAGGTTATATTACTCATTGCTAAAGTTTGCCTCTAATTAGTGTCTCCGTCTGACCGGATTACTGCTTAGATTATATGTACAGTGGTGCTAATAATAGGTCATGTCTCACCTGCCCTTACGTTTGGTTCGCCCTGTGCTGTATTAATGTCTGTCAGATGTAGAATAGGGTGGGTAAATGTAGGAACATGTTTGTAGATCTCACTCAATAAGAAATCATGTGTAAATATTGTTGATACCAATTATTGATCAAAATATAATAGGTGCCGATAAATCACTTATTAGGTTGACTGTACATGTGTATCTGTCTTGTATAAGTAGGGTATGTAAACAAAAAAGAAAACAATGGTTTAAATTAGATGAACATTGAAATGCGGAACACTTTCACAATTGAATCGGTTTTATTTTGAGACAAAAGATTCACCATGACTGTCATTTTCGTCTGGTATACCAGCTAAAGAAAGTATGAGCTATAACTGACTTGTGTTGTGACGTCTACCAGCGTTGGCAGAATCGCCTCTTGTTAGTCACTAGCGCTCGCCGGGGACATCGAAATGAGCTACAGTTATCAGAGAATGTTGTTCTTTCTTTCCTAGTAATCGCATTGTCACAGACAGTCCAGTGGTGGTCTTTGTTTTCGTCTGTGACAACGGGTTATATTTTATATCAACAGTAGTGATGATAATTTATGAGACAGGGAGAAGTGGGAAAATATCAAAAGAAAAATTCGGACGCTTTGAGCAAGAAACTTGATACACAAATATGCCAGAAATATGAGAGGAGAACACGGTAACTAGGAAAATATATCCTGTAAAATAACAAGATAATTACAGAGAGAGAGAGAGAGAGAGAGAGAGAAAGAAAGAGAGACACAGAGAGAGTGATGCCTGGTGTTTGAGTACTACATAAGTATGCTTGGAATAAGTGTTACCCAGAGTTACCTATACTCTTTTTTTTCCAGCTGGATGTAAATTGCTGTTTTCATTTTGCTTACTCCACTAATATACAGTTTTCTTTAGCGAAATATGTTGTTAATTATAAAAACTTGTCACTGATAAAAAACAGAGACATGGTAGTTTCATATTATCCGGTTAGTTATCGATAAATCAGTTGTTAAGGGATTCAATTAACCGTCAGAGGAAATGAAACCGAGTATAGTTATACAGACTACTCAGACACTGCGGTCCCTATTCCGTTGGGGGTCGTGATTTGGCAGCGCTGCACCCACCTCCCCTCCCTCACTCCACCTCCAACAAATATGAGGTGAAGGGAGGGAGGGGGGGGGGGGGGAAAGAGGGTGTAGCGCTGCCAAATCACGACCCAAACGGAATAGAATATGTGCGGCAAACTGTACATATAATAATTTCTTGGTATTGCTGAGTAGTTGAACACGATAGCAACAAATATGGCTCTCTCCCCACCTTGAAATAATGTTAACCCTTTGAGTACCAGCGACGTGTTTTATATTGTATTCTAGCTATATTTAGACGAGATTATGCAGATTTGGAAGGATAGGTAAAAGGATTAGTGGAGTTTCAAGCCTTAGTATTGCTATATAGTATATATCCTTCCTAAGCTGATTAAATCCTCCAATAGTTGCCAGTATATGATGAAAAGGACGTCCCTGTTACTGAAGGGGTTAACTGCGCAGCCGGTGTGAAGTTTTGCTGTAAAATGTATCCCGGTTAATGAGGAATTTATAATGAAATCTGAAATAGGAGGTAGCAATTTTGTAATGATGTAAAGGTCTACATTTATCCACCATCATTATATTAAGGAGGTGAGAGGAAATTTGAAAGTCCTTTCATTAGGAGGATAAACGGGGATGTGGCCTTATGTAATAGGGTTTTAAGGGACGAATTTATGTGCCTATTTATTTATTGTATTATTAATTGTGTTTTGTTTCCTGCCAAAATTACAGACTCACTATCGCTCCCCAGGAAATAATCGACACCTTAATAGTATGAAAGGTCTTTATATTGATAATACAATGGGATGCAAGGTGTTATAATTGACAAACTAATGGGGCGAACGTCTTAGCATCTCAAAACTAATAGGGCTAAACACGAGGGAGAAGAGGGACCAGACAAACTAGCCATCCCTCCTTTATTTCGGTATTGTAGGGAGAGGGTCAAAAGGATATTTTCAAATGCCGACCTCGTCAAGGTGCATGTATAGTTTCATTTTATCAAGAGTGTATTGGGTTACTTTCCATTACTTCTTGCAATATAATCAGTGTGGAACTACTTCTAGCTTTGATGTCTATATGTTTAGATATAGATATCAAGCATTACTATATATTCAAGGTGAGGCTGACAATGCTCTTATACTGTATAATTATAGGATGATTTTGTGCTTAATATATGGTTTATTTGAATAAACTCCCGAGTGATTATTTGGTTTGTTTGCAGTTGTTGAACATTGAGCAGGTGTGTTAAGGTTTTCTGAAATTATTCTGTCCAAATCTTTAGCTGATGACGGTTATTCTAATGTGCTGCCATTCAGTTCATAATGTTTGTTATTCTTTCTATGATGGAAAACTCGGCATATATTAATATTGAGATAGATTTGCTATACAGTATATCTGACCTCTCACTTATTATATTTATATTTAATTGAAGGTTAACACTCTGCATCGGTTACTATCGTATTTCCTATCTTTGTGTTATCAGCAAGTTATGAAAGTAGGTTATTTAAGCTATCACCAAGACCATTCATGTAGAAATGGAACAACAACGGAACCAGGACCGAGCCTTATGGCACACCACTCGTTACTGGGGTCCAGTTTGACAACTCTCTGCATTCTTTCAGCACACCATTTATTTTATCCAATTGTGGGTGTTTATCTTTCTTCTTACCATCTTTATATTCTTCAAAAAGTTTGTGTGAATAATATATCGAAATTATTTAAGAAGTCAAGACAAATTATATTAAATTATTTAATATAGTCAAAAATATAAATACTAAAGTATACATTGGCATAATTAGCTCGGTTTGATCTTTACCTTGCTAAAAGTCTCTGATCAAACTGATATTTTCAAGAAAATTAACAATCTTGTTTCATATTAATGCTACACAAATCTTACCATAGTTGATTAGTTGTAAAGTCTCTGTTAATATAATAATAGTGGACATTTTATGGAGAGGTAACTTCTACGGTGAATGAATATTTGGCGAGTATAATTCAGAAGGGTATGTCATTGTTAGTTATGTATTTTATCTATGGTTTATGAAAAACAAATAGTGGAATAATTATATTAATTTTATACTATTTAACCCCTTCTGTACCGGCGACATATTTTAAAATGTATTCTAGCTATATTTAGACTATTTAGTGTAGCTTAAGAAGGATCTATGGTAGTAAAAAGGGTTAATTAAGATAGTTCAAACACTGTTAATTGCTGGAAGCCTGAATGAAAAAAGTTTATTTGTAGCCAGTATAAAATTAAACGGACGGAACTGGTACCAAACGGGTTAAGGGGAGATGGGTCGTTTTTCTGGGCCCTCTTCATCATGTTTAGCCGCATTAGTTTTCAGATTTTATGATGTTCGGCCCATTAGTTTGGCGATTTTAAGACGTGTTGTCCCATTTTGTTGTGAGTATTAAGAACTTTCGTGATATTTAAGTGTCAATTTTTTTCCTGACGAACGATAGTGAGCCTGTAATTTTGGAAGAACCAGCCTTTGGCTGGGGTATTTGTGTACTGAAAAATTTACAAATTAATCTATAAGGGGGATCTAATGGATGTTCTTTTAAGTTTGATAGAGGTCTAGGGAGGAAACTAAAAATATAAATATATAAATAAGTAGACCAAAAATATAACCAATATCCCCTGATTTCCCCTCTTCTTCCTCTTTCCGTTCTTTAAATAAGCGCGTTTTCTATGTCCTTGTATTTATTAATGACAACATTTGAGACAAACTCTTCCATGATCACTGCCTTGTTATCGTTTCTAGTTATTGATGGTGGTTTCATGGTTTAGATGCTTATGTTCTGGGTGTGATGCCCCTGGTTCGAATCCCGGGAGGACCATAATTATGCTTTCATTAGTTTATTCAAGTGTATTGGGGTTTGTAATTGATGATTAATGTTAAGAACAGGGTGTTACTTGTGACGCTTCTGCATAGTAGCCACGTGCGGGCATGCGCGCGCGTCGGCTGCCCAGCCGTTTAGAAACCGGCTGGCGGCAGCCGGCCGGCAGGCTTTTCCTTAGTATATATCCTACGACAACGTAACTAATGTCTGGGATATTCTTATGTTGTTTCACAGCTTGAAGCTGCCCTTATTCTTAACCAACGCATCTTAGTATATTTTATTCTCGATAGTTGATTGTTTCATTATAATATATAAGATGTAAGTCTAGTGAGAGTGGGAGGAGACGAGCGGGAGAGAGAGACCGGCTGGGGGACGTTGCTTCGCACGGAGAGTCCAGCTTGGGACGAGCCTGATGTTGCTACGTGCATTTGATTGCAACGTTAGGCTTAGTTTCGACTCACGCACGGGGTAGAGGATTTTGACCCGGCAACTGTGTTGAGTGTTGCCAAGCATGGGATGTATTTTGCATGCCTAGGGTGGGGTCCAGACAGATTCAAGACTCAGAGCTCACCTCACTGTCGTACCCTTCGGACCCCCTTGATATCTATCCCTCTCAACCCCACTTAGAAACTTTCTCTCTTACTTTGTATACCTTCTTTCCACTACTTCACCAATCTATTTAATTATCCCATCCCCTTGATAGACCTTATATCTATTATTGTATTAACGATGAGCTCTCAGATAACTAGATAGGATTTAGGGCCTTATGCAGAGACCTAATTGTCAATGAGACCTAGGAAACTTTTTTGTTGTCTCATATTTGGTGGTTTCATGCTTGCTAGTGTGTTCTTGTGTCAGGTTAGCAGGGGCTAGACCGGAGGGGACGCTTTTTGCGATCCTTTAAGTAAAGTCTGCTGGTGCGAGTCCTGTGGACCCGCACGACTTTACTAGGATACCAGTGGGAGTCTGGGGGCATTTTCTTGTCTGTGTCCCTGTGTGTCTAGTGTTGTGTTGTGTTAGGCCCTTGCCTAGTCCACTCAGCACTGCGCTAGCATGTCTTGCTTTTGTCTTAGGGTCGCCAGGAGAGAGTCGGATACTTGTGATCCGAGTCTCTCAAGAGAGCACCCTTTCAATTAGAGTAATTTGGCGCACAGACTTGGGAACGTCCCTAGGCTAGAGCAGGTGGCTCAGCCCGGGTATCCGAAGCCTATATCCTTCCGGATAGACCTCTGCCACCTGGCAGATTAACAGCTAGGGGTTTATTATTTCTGCATGCTTGTTATTGTGCCACAGTTTACCGTTTTTGTGAGCATTGTGAGTCAGGGTGTGGCTTAGAGACTCTGTCCGAGCAGGCTTGACTGACTAAGAGTGAGAAGCACACCTGTATGTGGTTATGTTGCGAGTTGCTACCTTTATTTAATTATACCTATGCAATTATACGCTGTATGGCCTATCACTAGTATTTATTCCTGCTTATGAGTTAAGAGTTCTCTAAATCCGTAACGTACTTTCTTTGCTAAGCATCAGATCCTACAGTAGCCGCATGCAGTTTAGAAACCCGCATCTTGTCTACCGGTACGATGTTTTGAGGACTGTTTGCTTTCACCTTCTTTCACGCAGGGGTGATTAGTTGTATTAATTAACGTAACGTTAAATGTACTTTCTTCTAGTTTGTTATTAAATTGTTTCTGCAATTTAATTCCGTTATCTATCTTTTCCTTGAAGCTTTAAGTCAACTTAATTGTGTGATCTTTTATATAGCCTGCTTGACTATCAGCAGTCTATAGTGTGTGCACCCTGTAACCGAGTCATAGGATACCTTGTTGTCCAGGCAGGACTCTTGATGGTTTAGGGTGGTTTGTTGCCTGGGTTTATAGATAAGGGTTGGATCTAGCGTTTTCCGTTGTTGCTTGTTGCCGCATACCTAGTCCAATAGAAAGAGCCCAGTGTTTATATATCCCAGGACGTAACAAATGGCGACCTTGCATAGGATTTACTGAACAGAGGAATATAGTGGTCATTTGTTTTGAGATTCCTTATGATTAGAGGAATACAGTGGACATAGAGTTTTTTTTGGAGCAACCAATATAACACATTAAAGACTTTAAATAACATTAGTATATACATACTTGCATAGGAGATAAGGCACATTCTATAACCGTGATAATTACTGCAGTACACAAACATGTCTAATACATCAGAACACAGTGATGGGTCAGGTCATGATACAGGCTCGGAGGGAGAAAGACCTGTGGAGTGGCTAGTCGATAGCGAGGAGGGTGCTAGAAGATTTTTAGAGGTGCCCCTTACCGCTGCCAGGGTGTTGAAGCTGAATAAGTATGGCTTAAAGTGTGTGGCAGGTCTTCAGGGTCACCAGGGTTTAAGTGGCATGAGGAAAGATCAGCTGAGGACTTTGATATTGGGTTTAGAAGGGAGAGACCTGGGTGGAGAGGCGACTGGGGGCCCCGGTCCCCAGCCCCCCCTCCACTCTACCCCCATATCAAACGTCAGGGTGCCTGAATTTAGTACATACCCCCAAGTTGATGGTCAATGGCAGCGTGGAATTCAATCACAGGGACCCTCTCCATTAAATGCACCTTCCCCTCCTCAAGGGTTGACTCCAGATTTGTTGTTTCGGCTTGAGATGGCCAAGGTTGAGGTTGCTAGAGCTCAGGTTGAGGCTACCGAAAGACAGGCTAGAGCTCAGGTTGAGGCTGCCGAGAGACAGGCTAGTGTGCAGGCTGAGGCTGCAGAGAGAACAGCTATACGAGAGGCTGAACTGCAGGCAGAGTCTACTAGGTATCGGGCTGACAGGGAGCTGGAGAGATCTCGAGTGGAGGTAACAGGGCGAAATATTGGGGGAGGTAACAGACATCGGGACCAATCATTGTCGCACCTGCTTAAACTAGTTCCTGTGTTCGATGAATTAGGTGTGACTGAGTTTTTTATGCGATTTGAGAAGAAGTGTCAGGAACACCAGTGGCCTCAGGAAAAGTGGGCAGCATTAGTTTCATCAAGACTCCTAGGAAAGGGGCTAAAAGCGTATGATGCACTACCTTTAGAGTCCTGTGTAGTTTATGATGAGCTAAAGAAGGCTGTGCTACGGGCCTATGAGTTACAACCAGAAACTTACCGCTTGAAGTTTCGGGGTGTTACTAAGGGCAAGGATAGTACCTTCCTAGAACACGCCCGGGACTTGTCTGATGCATAACGACATTGGCTGCGTTCTGAGAGGGCAGCTACTTTTGAGGAGTTGAGTGAGCTGGTTCTCTTGGAGCAGTTCTTTAAGTGCACAGGCGGGGACTTAACATTAAATATAAAGGAAAAAATCCTAGAACTCTCCAGGAGGCAGCAGAAATGGCTGACCTACTATCATTAATTCGAGGGTGCAGCAGCTAGGAGTGAGTCGGGTGCAAAGGATCGTACCCCTCCCCCTCCCAAGAATTTTGATACACATAAATACACAAAACCATCTAGCACTGACAATAAAACTGAACATAAACCAAATACCGTCCCGTATAAGAAGTCTAATGGTACCTCCCACTCCCAAGGGAAACCAAAGAGTAAAGAGTGCTTTGCATGTCACAAGGAGGGTCACTTTGCAAATGCTTGTCCGAACAAGCCACCAAACAAGATTGTGTCATTGGTCCGCAGCATAGGGTGTCGCCTATATCTTCTGAGTTTGCCAAGGGTAGTTCGTCAGAGGTTGGGACACAGCCTGTGTTCAAGAGTTCGGAAGGCTCGAACCCTGTCCGCGACGTCTTTGGGGGTCATAGAGGGTATGGTTTTGTGAGGTGGGCTGGCGAAAGGCGAGGAGTTAAGCTATAGCGTGATACGGGGGCTTCTCAGACCTTGTTAAAGAACTTTACTGGTAGGCCGATTAACGCTGCTCGGGAGGTGGTAGTTCAGGGGATCAATGCTACGAAGTCCTACCCGCTGGTGCGGATGGAGCTGGAGGTGGGTGGTGTGGCGAAGGAGCTGGATGTAGGAATTGTAGAGAAATTGCCTGTTGGGGGCGTCAACCTCCTCCTCGGCAACGACTTTGCGTTGCCTACTTCTAAGGTTTCACCCTTGGTCGTTGCCGAGAAGGCGGAAGACGTTAGTAAGGAGGAACAGGAGAAGGTTAAGAAGTGTAGCGTACAAACCATGGCGTGTGTTGTGTCGCGTTCTCAGACATCCGGAGCCTTGCAGCCACCACCTCAGTCTATCAAACCGCGAAGGAAAGGTCAGAAGAAAACGGGAAAGTTGGTCAATTGGAGAGTTTTGAGCCGGCAGTGCTTCTTGGTGACTCATTATTGGCATCTATGTTAGAGTCTGGAGAGGCCCCGGGGCCTGTCATCGCTAGTGCAGGTGCAGGGCAGGAAGAGACTCTGTGACAGCATCGTTATGTGCAGCGTGAGGAAAGGATGGCTCAGCGGGACATTGGAGGTGGAAATAAATTATTTAAGATGAACTTGGATAATCTCGCACCTGCTGATATATGTTCCTTGCAGCTGGAAGATCCTGAAGTCAGGGCGTGTGGTAATGGTGCTATCGAACTGGAGAGCGATGGGGATGCGCAGCCTGGTGATTTTTTCTTGTCCGAGGGGATCTTGTATCGGAGACATCAGGATCCCAAGAAAAAGTGGGATGGCGGGTCAGGATTAGGGGACCAGTTAGTAGTACCGAGGGTGTGCCGTGAGAGCTTATTGAGATTAGCTCATGATGTGCCTTTGGCAGGGCACCTGGGGGCACGTAAGACGGAGGCAGCTCTGAGCAAGCTTTTCTGGTGGCCTGGGTTAAAGGCGAGTGTCGTGTCATGGGTGTCACAGTCTCACACTTGTCAAGTTGTTGGGAAACCCAATCAGGTCATCCCGAGAGCCCCGTTACAACCAATCCCTGTCATTGGGCCGCCCTTCAGCAAAGTAGTTATCGATATGGTTTGCCCATTGCCCCCCACTAGTGCCGGCAATAAATTTTTACTAACTGTAATGGATGTAGCAACACGGTATCCAGATGCTTACCCCATGCGCAACGGGATGGCTAAGACTGTTGTCAAAAACCTACTTGTCTATTTCTCTCGTTATGGCTACCCTCAGGAGATCCAGTCTGATCAGGGATCCAATTTTACTTCTGCTCTGTTTAAGCTGACCATGCAGCAACATGGGATAGTGTCTGTGGTGTCATCTGCCTACCATCCCGAGAGTCAGGGAGTTTTGGAAAGGTGGCACTCGACTCTCAAGAGTATGTTGCGGTGTTATTGCATGGAAAATGGGAAGGACTGGGATCTAGGTCTCCCATACGTTTTATTTGCTGCGAGAGAAGTACCTGGGGAGAGCTTGGGATTTAGCCCGAACGAGTTGTTTTTTGGACACAGGGTCAGGGGGCCCCTCCACATAGTCAGGGAGATCTGGGAGGGAGTCACAAAGCCATGCTCGCTTCTAAAGTATGTAGTTGAAAGCCGTGAGAGAATGCTAAAGAGCATGGAGGTAGCAGGTCGGAACCTTAAGAGTTCACAAGCTCAGATGAAGGACAGATACGACCAGAAGGTGAAGCTGAGGGAGTTTGAAGTAGATCAGGAGGTACTGATACTACTGCCTCTGGTGGGACACCCCTTGTCTGCCAAGTATTCTGGTCCGTATCGGGTTGTAAGGAAGGTTTCTGATTTCGACTATTTAGTAGCTACTCCTGATCGTAAGAAAAAGAACCAACTTTGCCATGTAAATCTGATGAAAGAGTATGTGAGGCGCCCCTCCGAGCCTCTCACTGTCCCGGTGTTGATCTGCAGCGATCGTGGTGGAGAAGGAGGAAGGGACAGTCAAGCTGCGGGTGAGGATAATTGGGATTGTCATGTTTCCGCGGATCAGTGGGCGGGGAATTCTAGACAAGTGGCTCACGAGTTGATATTGCACCTGCCTGAGCTGCTCAAACAGCGTGTAGCTGTGCAGCACTTGTTTGATTCAAACCCAGCTGTTTTCGCGGAGCATCCTGGCCTCACTACTCAAGCGGTGCACGATGTCGATGTTGGGGACCACCCGCCCTTTAAATCAGTGCCATACCGTGTTCCCTCTATTAAATTACCAGCACTTAGGGAAGAGCTGGATTATATGCTGAAACGTGGGCTGATTTCTGAGGGTGCAGTAAGGTGGACTTCCCCAGTCACACTGCAGCCCAAGCCAGATGGCAAGGTGCGGTTTTGTATAGATTTCCGCAGGTTGAATGGTTTAACCCCCACAAATGCCTACCCTCTCCCTCGCGTGGACGACAGTGTGGATAAGATAGGAAAAGCAAAGTTCCTCACTAAGATAGACCTTGTTAAGGGTTATTGGCAAGTGCCCTTGTCTGAGCGAGCGTAAGAGGTGTGTGGGTTTGTGGTGGACGGTGCCACATATCGTTGCCATGTTATGCCATACGGGCTGAAAAATGCCCAAGCAACGTTTCAGAAATTAATGAACGACATTGTAGCCGACATTCCCAACTGTACGGTGTACCTAGATGATGTCATAATATACGACGATGATTTTAACAGTCACTGTGCTCACATCGGACAGCTTTTTAATAAACTGAATGAAGCAGGTTTGGTGGTAAACCTGGGTAAGTGCGATTTTGTCAAAGCCACAGTTTTGTACCTGGGGTTCGAGGTGGGGATGGGTCAGGTGTGCCCTCCACAGACAAAGATCAAAGCCATCGATCAGTTTCCCCAGCCTACGACTAAGAAACAAATCATGCGGTTTCTAGGTATGATAGGCTATTATCGTCGCTTCATCAAAGGCTATTCGACTGTACTTGCACCTTTAACTGACTTATTATCTAAGGACAAGAAGTTCCGGTGGGTTCCTGAGTTTGCAGAGGCGTTTTCCTTGGTGAAACACCTGTTATGTACCCACCCCATACTCAGGGCCCCAGACTTCAGCAGACCTTTTTAGCTGGCGACTGATGCCAGTGGCGTAGGGGCTGGGGCTGTCTTGTTACAGACAGATGATGAAGGTATCGAACATCCAGTGAGTTTTTACAGTAAAAAATTCAATAGTGCACAAAGGAATTACTCTGTAATTGAAAAAGAACTCCTGATAGTGCTGGCGCTCAGGCACTTCGATGTATATGTTCCTGCTTTCGGACCAGTCGTAGTGGTTTATACCGATCATCACCCTCTGAAATTCTTGAATCAGTTTCATAACCGGAATATGAGGCTGACCAGGTGGTCACTCATGCTTCAGGAGTATAATCTGGACATACGCCATATTGCCGGTTCTGATAACGTGATAGCGGATTGTCTATCAAGGGTGGATGATGTTGGTTAGACTGCCACAGGATTGAAGGTTGAGTGTGGAGGAAAATAGGCTGTCACTGTAGTTCAGCCGGAAAAAAACAAATTAAAAAAGCAAAAACCTTATAAAAACTCTTTATTTTTATAACGTGTAGAATTTTGTATAAGATGTTGTAGCAGTATCTAAGTTGAATGTTTTCGCTTATTGTCGCTAAGTTAGTTGAAATTGCTCGGTGGAGCGCAACAGTCTTTATTTCTTTTATATATAGTGCCTTGTGTCGCAACAGTGTGTGGTACTATGAGAAGCTTTCTGTTAGATATGAAGAACTTAGTCAAGTGTCTTATATCTTGGGGGAGGTGTGATGCTTCTGCATAGTAGCCACGTGCGGGCATGTGCGCGCGTCGGCTGCCCAGCCGTTTAGAAACCGGCTGGCGGCAGCCGGCCGGCAGGCTTTTCCTTAGTATATCCCTTGCATTATTCTACAGATATTTTCACAGCAATTGTTCCGAGGAACTTGCTTCAATTGTGCCGCTTCTCCACATCTTTCCCCGTAGAACTAGGGCAGCTGAGAGCGCCCATGAATTTACACTTTCTCCTCCACAATGCAGAACTTCTGCTTATCAGAATTCATTTATCCCCAGAGCTACTACTCTTTGGAATTCACTTCCCTCGAATTGCTTTCCACAAACTTACAATCAACAAATGTTTAAATCCAGTTGTTACAAACATTTTATGAATGGAGGATGCCTTTAGGCACATGGACCTTTTTGTTTTATCTGTGTTTTTCCTTCCTCCGTTCATTGTCTCTTAAAAAAAAAAAAAAAAAAAAAAAATATATATATATCCTACGACAACGTAACTAATGTCTGGGATATTCTTATGTTGTTTCACAGCTTGAAGCTGCCCTTCTTCTTAACCAACGCATCTTAGTATATTTTATTCTCGATAGTTGATTGTTTCATTATAATATATAAGATGTAAGTCTAGTGAGAGTGGGAGGAGACGAGCGGGAGAGAGAGACCGGCTGGGGGACGTTGCTTCGCGCGGAGAGTCCAGCTTGGGAGGAGCCTGATGTTGCTACGTGCATTTGATTGCAACGTTAATCTTAGTTTCGACTCACGCACAGGGTAGAGGATTTTGACCCGGCAACTGTGTTGAGTGTTGCCAAGCATGGGATGTATTTTGCATGCCTAGGGTGGGTCCAGACAGATTCAAGACTCAGAGCTCACCTCACTGTCGTACCCTTCGGACCCCCTTGATATCTATCCCTCTCAACCCCACTTAGAAACTTTCTCTCTTACTTTGTATACCTTCTTTCCACTACTTCACCAATCTATTTAATTATCCCATCCCCTTGATAGACCTTATATCTATTATTGTATTAACGACGAGCTCTCAGATAACTAGATAGGATTTAGGGCCTTATGCAGAGACGTAATTGTTAATGAGACCTAGGAAGCTTTTTTGTTGTCTCATATTTGGTGGTTTCATGCTTGCTAGTGTGTTCTTGTGTCAGGTTAGCAGGGGCTAGACCGGAGGGGAGGCTTTTTGCGATCCTTTAAGTAAAGTCTCCTGGTGCGAGTCCTGTGGACCTGCACGACTTTACTAGGATACCCATGGGAGTCTGGGGGCATTTTCTTGTCTGTGTCCCTGTGTGTCTAGTGTTGTGTTGTGTTGTGTTGTGTGAGGGCCCTTGCCTAGTCCACTCAGCACTGCGCTAGCACGTCTTGCTTTTGTCTTAGGGTCGCCAGGAGAGAGTCAGATACTTGTGATCTGAGTCTCTCAAGAGAGCACCCTTTCAATTAGAGTAATTTGGCGCACAGACTTGGGAACGTCCCTAGGCTAGAGCAGGTGGCTCAGCCCGGGTATCCGAAGCCTATATCCTTCCGGCTAGACCTCTGCCACCTGGCAGATTAACAGCTAGGGATTTATTATTTCTGCATGCTTGTTATTGTGCCACAGTTTACCGTTTTTGTGAGCATTGTGAGTCAGGGTGTGGCTTAGAGACTCTGTCCGAGCAGGCTTGCCTGACTAAGAGTGAGAAGCACACCTGTATGTGGTTATGTTGCGAGTTGCTACCTTTATTTAATTATACCTATGCAATTATACACTGTATGGCCTATCACTAGTATTTATTCCTGCTTATGAGTTAAGAGTTCTCTAAATCCGTAACGTACTTTCTTTGCTAAGCATCAGATCCTACAGTAGCCGCATGCAGTTTAGAAACCTGCATCTTGTCTACTGGTACGATGTTTTGAGGACTGTTTGCTTTCACCTTCTTTCACGCAGGGGTGATTAGTTGTATTAATTAACGTAACGTTAAATGTACTTTCTTCTAGTTTGTTATTAAATTGTTTCTGCAATTTAATTCCGTTATCTATCTTTTCCTTGAAGCTTTAAGTCAACTTAATTGTGTGATCTTTTATATAGCCTGCTTGACTATCAGCAGTCTATAGTGCGTGCACCCTGTAACCGAGTCATAGGATACCTTGTTGTCCAGGCAGGACTCTTGACGGTTTAGGGTGGTTTGTTGCCTGGGTTTATAGATAAGGGTTGGATCTAGCGTTTTCCGTTGTTGCTTGTTGCCGCATACCTAGTCCAATAGAAAGAGCCCAGTGTTTATATATCCCAGGACGTAACATACTTAATTTATACAGTAACCTGCACTTCGTCATACACACATAATATCTCATAAGCAAGAGAGGAAATTGGTGAACAATGTACTCTGTTCCTTTCCATCTGACAGTAAATTGCCATGTCTTCCTCTTGATGTCTTAACTATTATGAAGTTTTTGTGGTGAAATATGTTGTTAACCCGGGAACGGCGCCGATACTTTTGAGAGGTTTTGGTGGTGAAAGGCGACGGGACTCTTAAGATCCAAGGCATAAAAAAATTGTTTTGAAAGACCCCAGTAGTACTCAAAACAAAGGAAAATGTGATTAAGTTACATAATTCCCCTCCAAACCTACAATCACTCCTCCACATGTGTCAAAACCCTCTCCTCCCCACCCCCCCCTTCAATTGTCACATATTTTTCATCTTATTCACTTGTTTATCGGTTTATTTATCGCACCAATATCTCCAATCCGGTTCCAGGGTCGTCTACTGCGCATATAGTGAGCGTGGGAAGAGAAAGAAAGCAAGACTGAGGGCTCAGTCTGCCTTCAGGCCTCAGTGAGGGAGGGTATACGTCGCATTCGCCTCTCACCTCATGACTGGAGGGTCGGTATAATTTGTCTTATTCACACCCCAAATACTCTTCCCACTTGTTTTATTGCTGTTACATGTTAATATCTTCACATTAAACATAAAATAGGAGCATATGAATAAGTAATAACAATATTTATGATAAAATTACAATTTTAGGCGGGAATGAAGCCAAATATCCTCGCTTGGCAGGATGGTTTGAACTACCAATAGCGCGCCGGTCTCGGGTTAAGTGGGTAGTGCTTGGTTTTTGGTCTATGTTTTTATTTATTTATTTATTCTTGAATTTCCTCACTAGACCTCCATCAAACAAAGAAAAACACCCCCTAGACCCCCTTTCAAGATAAATGTGTACATTTTTCGGTACGGTTCCTTCTAAAATTACAGTCTCGCTATCACTCGCCAGAACAAAATCGACACCTGCATGGCACGGAAATTCTAAATATTGACCAAGAAATGGAACGAAAGGTCTTAAAATTGCCAAACTAACGGAAGAAACGTCTTAAGATCTCAAAACCAATATGATAACCATGAGGGAGGTGGTCTAGAAACTACCGGTACTTTAGGTGTTTTGCTCATAAAAACTGCATATTAGTTACTGTTAAAACTGATTTGGTTTCACAGAATAGAGCCACTCTCATAAAAAACAAGCACTATGCAGCCGTAAACGTCATTGCTGGTGTGATGGATTCGATAGTGCAGGATATCACAAAGTGGTCCCCAGACTCTAACATCCTAGTTATACTCTTACATTTTGGAGGCCAATTCCAAAGATAGGCAGTATCGAGATACATGTATCAGCGATGTATCAACAAACACATTATTATCTATATCGTCTTGGCTACTTAATTATTATATTGATTAATGGGTATTGATAAAGTGATACATAAACAATTAGATGAAATTATAATGAATATACACTTGCAGTATATATTAGTACACCAATCACCCTGCTCACTATAAACACCTGCACAATGGTAAATACTATGCTATATTGCTATATGCTCAGGCCCAATCCCCACTTTTCCTATTTTTTATTTTATGTTCCTCTATTTTATTACTTTGTTTTCTTTTGTATTTTCTTGGGGGTGGCCGACTCAAGACAGAGCAATAACAGGAAAACACAAAACACAAGACAAAACAGCGAACAAACACATACAAAACACAAAATTCACACACATCTTGGTCACCCAGGAGAGGTGACCCAGAGACAAGGGTTAACAAGGTCGCTCCAGCACTCCCCCGGCCCCCGACCACACGGAGAGGCTCCGATCTCGGCAGGCAGACATGTAGCGGAGCCAAAGCCACAAGCCCGCCCACCACACTTCCAGGCGCACCCTTCATATTAATCGTGTCCCCAGGCCAGGCGCCTGATGGACTATTATCTAGTCCAACTTGCGCCCGACCCCTTCCCCCAAATGACCACGTGTGCACTCAACTATTCACAAACATTCTCCATTCATTCCTGTTTAATACCACTTCCTTTTCCTGATCTATAGTCATTCCTCTATCATCCAAACCTTGTCTTACACAGTCTCCATCTCAATGGGGGTCTTCCTGCCCTTCTATCTCCCCTTGTATCTGACTCATATATTCTCTTTGTAAGTCTTTCATCTCCCATTCGTTCAACATGACCATACCAGCTCAGCACCCTTCTGTCCACTCTGGCTGACAAATGTTCCTGCTGCCCCACTCTCCTACGTATCTCTTCATTCCTCAATCCGTCTCTACGAGTAACTCCACATATACTCCTCAAGCAGCTCATCTCCATCACATCAAGCTTTCTTCTCTCCTTTTTCTTCAGAGCCCATGTCTCAGCCCCATACATCACTGTTGGCACAACAATTCCTTGATACATTGCACTTTTTACTTTCATTCCGAGATTTCTCGTCTTCCACATACTTCCTATTGCTCCGAAAACTTTCCTTCCTTCACACACTCTCTGTTTTACCTCCATTTCCATACCTCCACTCCTGCTTATCGTTCTTCCTAGATATTTAGAACACTCTACCTGTTCCAATATTTCCCCATCCAGCCTCACATCTAGATTCACCCTATGATCACCCCTATTACACACCATTACTTTACTTTTATTGACGTTCACCTTCAGTTTCCTCCTCCCACAAAACACTCCAAACTCTTTGACTACCCGCTGCAATTTCTCCTCAGAATCTGCCACCAACGCTGTGTCATCAGCGAACAGCAACTGATTCAACTCCCAATCTCTACCATTCTTTCCTACTAAACCCAATCCTCTTCCCATAGTTCTCATTTTCACCTCCCTCACCACACCATCCATAAACATATTAAACAACCATGGTGACAATACACAACCCTGTCGCAAACCTACCTTTACCTCAAACCATTCACTCAACTCACCATTTCCTACTCTAACACATGCTCTGCTCCCTTCATAAAAAACTCTTAACTGCTTCCAACAAATTTCCTCCAATTTCATAAATCCTTAACACCTTCCACATTGCTTCACGATCCACACGATCATTCGCTTTTTCCAAATCCATAAAAGCCCAAAATATCTCCTTATGCTTCTCTAAATACTTCTCGCATAACTGTCTTACTACAAACATATGATCCACGCACCCTCTTCCCCTCCTAAAACCGCACTGTTCTTCTCCTATTGCAACTTTCTTACATTTTATTATCCTCTCTATCAACATCCTGCCATACAGCTTTCCAACCACTGATAATAAACTAATACCTCTATAACTTGAACACTCCTGCCGATCTCCCTTCCCCTTGTACAACGGCACAATACATGCACTCTTCTAGTCTATTGGTAGCCTTGACATTACAAAGCACACATTGAAAAGTCTTACCAACCAATCTATTATCACATCTCCACCCTTTTTATACACTCCACAGCAATACCATCCAAACCTTCTGCTTTTCCCGCTTTCATTTGTTTCACTGCTTCTTTCACCTAATTTTCCTCAATCCTTTCATTCATTCCCTGCCACCTGGGTGGCCTGGGTTACCTATCTCCATCAACCGCCTTAGGGGGTTCTTTTCCCCTGCACAGCTTCTTGCTCTGTACAGGGGCATAGTGCGCCCTTGTATTGAGTATTGTTCACATGTGTGGGGAGGTTCCTCTCATACCGCTCTCCTAGACAAAGTTGAAAGGAAGGCCTTTCGTATCATTAACTCCCGTCCACTCACCAACTCTCTGCAATCTCTCTTTCTCCGCCGCAATGTTGCATCTCTCTCGCTATTCTATCGCTACTATAATAATCAGTGTTCCTCAGAGCTATCCCAGTGCATACCACCTCCTTTACGTAGGGCACGTGGTACCCGTCTTGCAACTCAATCCCACCCCTACTCTGTGCAACTCTCCAACCCAAGAGTGAAACGTTACTCTCAAACTTTCTTCTACTCAACAGCTGAGCTCTGGAACTCTCTCCCAGAATCAGTCTTTCCCTCTTCCTATGACTTAAATTGCTTCAAACTCCGTGTGTCCAGGCATTTTGGCTCGAACGTCCCTTGATTTTGGCCCTGTCACTCTTTCAACTATGGGGGAGGCACTCGCTATAGGCAGTTATGCCTTTTGCCTCCCTCAATCACATAGAAAAAAACAAAAACAAAAAAAAACACTGCTTCAATCACTGCTTCTCTTCCATCTTTTGCATTTAGCAAAGATTCAAAATACTCAGCATATCTTTTCCTCACTTCAACTGATTCCACTAGTATTTCTCCATTTGCATCTTTCACTGACTCTTCCCTCTGTTGTCCTCCTTTTCTTACTATATTTACCTCCTTCCAGAACATCTTCTTTCGTTCTTCAAAATTATCACTCAACCTTTGACCCCACCTTTCGTTTGCATCTTTTTTCGCTTCTCTAATTTTCCGTTTTGCCTCTCTCTCCTTTTCTCCTTGTACCTCTTCCATACCTCAACACTACCATCCTGTAAAACCCTCTCAAAACACTGTCTCTTCTCCTCAACTGCCTTTCTCACCGTATCATTTCACCACTCGCTTCCCTTCCTGATACCTCTGCCTCCTACTTTCCTTTTGCCGCATACTACCTCTGCACTTGCTTTCACTCCTTCCTTAAACTGTTGCCATTCAACCTCTACTTCTCTCACTTCCATCCACTTTTCATTTAGTCTTTCCTTGTACTCCCTCTCTTTTGCACTCTTCTCTAACTCACTAACTTTTATTACCTCTCTTACTACACGCTTGTCTCTTATTCTCCTGTAACTCTTAACTCTTAGCTTTCCCTCCACCAGGTAATGATCCGACATACCCTCCGCCTCACCTCTCATCACATTCACATCCAGCAGTCTACACAATCTTTCCCTTGTCACCAGCACATAATCCATCAATGCCCTCTCTACAATCTCTCCCCTCACAAGTCTATGCCAGGTGTACTTGTGTATACGCCTTTTTTTTTAAGAACGTATTACCTACACTCAATCTGCACTCTTCATATACATTTTTCAGTCTTTCTCCACTCTCGTTTACACCATCCACACCAAAACTACCAATGACTCCCTCAACAGGCTCATTTCCTACCCCAGCATTTAGGTCCCCTAAAACTATAACATTTTCATTTTCATCAAACCCTTGTAGACAATCTCTCAAATCCTCCCAGAAACCCTCTACCTCGTCTAACTCTCTTTCACTTCCTGGTCCATACTCGCTTACAAAAACCCACCTTTCACCCTTAAACCGCATTCACACCCACATTAGCCCTGATGACACCTCTTTCCATTCTTTTATAAACTCTCTCAACTCCTCCTTCACAATAATAGCCACTCCTTCTTTCCCCCTGACTCCCTCATCTACTCCAGACTTTCTACCTATCACGTTTCCAAAATCCACTTCTCCCTCTCCATTCATCTGTTTCATTCAGTGCAAGCACATCATACTTCCTTCTTTCAAATAACCTTCCAATGTCCTCTCGCTTCTCATTCGTACTACATCCTTGCACATTTAAAGCTCCTATTCTTAGGATCTGGGACCACGAATGCGTTCCCTCGCCCCTATCTCTGTCTCGTTTTTTTGGTAGATTTATTTAACTTCTCCGCTGCGCACCCCCTATAGTATACAGGCACTCCTGTGCGGAGGTATGACGATTTGGGCGCCCTTTGCAAATATCGATGAAAAGTACATCAACGTGTAGGGAATGTTCGCGCGCATCGAGCCATATATATTTGACCCCCACAAAAATGTCGGGGGTGGGTGGGGGGGCGGTCCGTAGTTGAAAAAAGTGGAGCGAATAGCATCGCACGGCCAGATTGTCATCGCGCGGCAAGATTTCCTGGGTGAATATCGGCGCGGCCAGGGGGTAGGAGTAGAGGAAGGGGAAGGCGGGTTAGGGCATAATGTCGCATATGTATCCTATTTTGAGCACTTTTATGCTATGTAGAGTATGTGTACATATATGTACGTATGTGTACGTATGTAGGCCACCCATATACCAAGGAATATGCCACATATAGATCAAATATGCGACATATAAGCGAATTATGAGAGAGTTTAGAGGCGGGAACTGAGGTGAGAGAGTTTACGCAAGAGACAAGTGTACCGCTTGAGTGAGTGCGGGGACTGCGAGCCGAGCGTGTGGCAGGGTGGCAGTGTGGTATCGAGAGTTGCCAAGTTGTACAGGGTCTGTTGGCTGTAATATCACGTATATATCGTATTTTCAGCACTGTCATGCTATATATAAAGTACGTGTACGTATGTACAATGAATATACCGCATATAGACCAATTATGCGATATATAAGCCTTATGAATGTGTTTAGGGGAGAGTTGGGGTCGACAAGTTCTTGTGTACCGCTTGAGTGAGTGCGGGGACTGCGGGCCGATCGTGTGGCGGGGTGGTATCGAGAGTTGCCAAGTTGTACAGGGTCTGTTGGCTGTAATATCACGTATATATCGTATTTTCAGCACTGTCATGCTATATATAAAGTATGTGTACGTATGTACAATGAATATACCGCATGTAGACCAATTATGCGATATATAAGCCTTATGAATGCGTTTAGGGGAGAGTTGGGGTGGGTGGGTGGGTGGGAGGGAGGGAAGTCTGTGTGTCGCTGTCCAAGACCACTGACCAGCCAAGGCAGTCAGCTGTATGTTAGGGCGGCGTCGGCAGGGCCAGCAGAGGTCCTGGATGGCAATATTATGGTTGTCCCTGTCGCCTTTGTCGCCTTGCCCTTCGTCCCTTTCTTCCCTTTGGCAGGGGCAGGGGCAGAAGGGCCAGCAGGGACGGCGTCGGCAGGGCCAGCAGAGGTCCTGGATGGCAATATTAAGGTGGTCCCTGTCGCCTTTGTCGCCTTGCCCTTCGTCCCTTTCTTCCATTTGGCAGGAGCAGGGGCAGTGGCAGGGGCGGCTGGTGGTGGTGGTGGTGGCACGGTGGTAGTGGCAGAGGTAAAAGTTTTTTACCCATGCCCTTCCCTGTCTTCCCAGTGGCCCCCGCAGGTCCTGCAGCCCCAGGGCGGCCTCCTGCGTAGATGGTAGTGGTGGCAGTGGTGGTAGCAGTTGCCTGGGTGGTCGTGGCAGTGTCCCCAAAAGACGGTACCTCTGTGCACTGCCCCTGCTTGCACGTGTTTTACGTGCTTTACGTGCAGGTTCCTCATCCTCTGAGCTACTCGTGCCATAGTAATGGTAGCTCGGGTCTTTAGCAGCCACTCTCTGCCTTCCACGGCCGCTGACACCACCGAAGGAGGGCTGGTTGTGTCATCAGGGCGAGAGCGTGAGGGACGTCTAGGCTCAATGACAAGTGCTTGTGTACCGCTTGAGTGAGTGCGGGCCAAGCGTGTGGCAGGGTGGTATCGAGAGTTGCCAAGTTGTACTACAGCCACACCAATTTGTAGCCGCCTGGCTGTAAGCCCGCGGTTTTGGTACTCGCTCAAAAACCTGGATTATATTAGGCTTTCAGCAGAGCAACGGTAAAACTCTTATTAGTCTTTCAGCACTTGCTGGGTTAAGGGGAGAAGGATACCAGGCCCCCCGCCCCCGATCCCCTTTAGCCGACTTCTATGTCTCGCTGGAGAAAAGCGGTGGTGGAAATTTCTCACCCCTCCACCACAGAGGAGGCTACCTGCACCAGAAAGTGGCAGGTGTTGTTGTCGCCGCATCCCTACGTCATTTGAAAAAATGAGAGATGCAGAGGGAGAAAAAGATAGAAGGGGCTATGAAGTAGAGGACACTAACCCTCACTCTGACAAAGGGTCAGCCCACCACCACGATATGGTAGATACACATACTAAATATTATTCTGCGAAGTGCAAGACTGCATACCATTGAAAATACGGCGTAAAGGCCATAATGAAAAGCCCAAATGGTGAAATAAGATATTTCAGACTGTCTGCTTGCTAAAAAGATTGCTAATCATAATTAAAATCCTCACAAAATGACGAATAATGGGTGACATTGGTAGAACTACCACGCAATGCCAAAAAGTTAACTAAGCAAAGTAAAAAGACCCTGGAGTTACATGTTGCGAATCAAAGTAAAACAAACCCGAAATAATTGTAGTATTATATCAGAAAGAAAAAAGTAGGTGCTTCAACTGTTGGACCGTTAGTCGATGCAAATGGAGAATACACCAAAGACGAAGTACAAATGAGTAATGCCCTCAATACCTTCTTTGCATCAGTTTTTACAATAGAAGACCTCAATGATGTCCCTACGGCATCGCTGATTCAGATTGATAATTCTGTTGTGCTAAGCAATATCTCCATTACAAGGAGAGAAGTATTGAATTGTTTAGATAAACTCAAGGTAAATAAAACGCCTGGACCTGATACAATCTCACCTCGAGTTCTAAAGGAAGCTAAGGATGAGCTCTCCAAACAACTGACATTGCGGAACTATGCCTGATCAGTGGAAGCTCGCCAATGTAACACCGATATTAAAATAAGGCAGCAAATCCCTACCCTGTACCTATCGTCCAATTAGTTTAACCTCAGTTGTTTGTAAAATATTAGAAACACTCATACGAGACAGACTCGTAAATCACTTGGAGGAAAATAACATACTTAAAGATATTTAACACGGCTATATAGTAAAAAACGCTCCTGCTTAACAAATCTCTTAGACTTCTTTCACGATATCCTCAACCTCTATGATGAGAGTAAAGCTGTAGATACTATATACCTTGATTTTCAAAAGGCCTTTAACAAAGTTACCAACAAATGTTTATTGTTAAAACTAAAAGTGCATGGGATACAAGACGGTGTGTTGAAATGGATAGAAAAGTGGCTCAGCGACAGAAAGCAAAGAGTAGTCATAAACGGTAAGGCATCAAAATGGACCAATGTAAGTAGCGGGGTACCCCAGGGATCGGTACTAGGACCAATTATCTTTCTAATTTACATCAACGGCATAGATGAGGGTCTGACCTGTACATTCTCAAAATTTGCTGACGACACAAAAATTGCAAATAGCGTACTCTCAAATGAACAAGTTGACGATATGCAACACAATCTAGATAAGTTGTCATGTTGGGCCCAAATTTGGCAAATGAGTTTCAATGCGAATAAATGTAAAGTACTACATATCGGATACCGAAATGAGAAAGCAAACTATACGATGAATGGCATTCAGCTTAAGAGTGTAGACAGAGAAACCGATCTGGGAATAACAATATCGAGTAACCTAAAACCGAGTCAACAATGTTCAGAAGTTGTTAAGAAGACGAACAAAATAATTGGCTTTATATGCAGGTCATTTGAGCATAAATCCAAAGAAGTTATCCTAACTCTTTACAATTCCTTAGTCCGCCCTCTTCTGGAATACTGCGTTCAATCCTGGTGCCATTATTGCCAAAAAGATATAGACAAGCTAGATCGAGTTCAACGTAGAGTTACCAAAATGATACCTAGCCTAAAGAACAAACCATATGAGGAGCGTCTTAGAGAATTAAATCTATTTCCTTTAACCCAATGCAGATTAAGAGGCGACTTAATTCAAGTGTTCAAAATCATCAAAGGCATCGACAATATGAACTGTAGTAAATACTTCACTATCGACTAATCAAACTACACGCGGGGAAACGGTTGCAAAATTATTGGTAAATCTTTTAACTTTCACGAATCTAAGAATTTGTTCTTCAATGGAGTTGTCAACTTGTGGAATGGGATTCCCCAAGACGTTATAGACTGCAGCAGCGTTGATACTTTTAAACTTTGTCTAGACAAATATTTTGCATCAAACCCGCGACTGACTGCGTTTGTAAATGAATAACTTTTTTATATTCCTCCCTCAGATTCATCAAGGATTATTGTGTATATATACTGTATTACTAAGACGTTACTCTCCTTTTCCCAGATATACGAAAACTCACTTATAACTGTGTTATGTTACTAACCCATCTGTCCCCTACTAACTTGCTAATCCTGCCACAGATATTAGTTCCAGGGAAGTATATCCCTTTCCAATTTTCCCTTACCCATTTTAAACCACTGTTTGGACACTTGATCTGCAGTGTTTTGGATGACAGGCAGCCTAGAGGGATCACTAGAGCTGTTGTAGCTTGATTTCCTTTGTACTCAAGGTGAAGAATGATGCGGGTGTATAATTTTTCTTGTTGGAATATTTTTTTTAGTTTCCAAGCAAGGTATGATGGTTAATATTGTTTTGACAGTTGTTGTTGTTGTTGTTCCCCAAGCTGCCTGGCCGAACAGCCCCAAGGCCCCGAGTAAGGCCAAGGCCATAAACGAGCGCCCCCACAGAACCCTCCCTGCCGACCACAATAAAGCCTGGGTGACCGAAGCCAGCCACTCCATGGCGGGGGGCTGAGAGGGTGCGTAAACGCCCGGGAAACCAAAGCCCCACCCAGGGCCCTGTGCCCCTCAGCAATTATGAAGAGAAAGTGGAGGGGCAAAGGAATAATGTGACGCTTTAGCTTCCAATCTTGGTAGATTGGGAGGTCAATCCGCGGAAGAGACGCCGTCACTCGAGATCTAGAAAATATATAAGTAAAAGGAACAGTCAGAGTAAGCTATGGGTATGGCAGAGATCGCTCAGGTCTCACTCTGATAGACCAGCCCATCACCAGGTTTTGACAGTTGTTGATTCTTGCTTCTGAAACGATCATTCTGATTTTTCAGGAATATGTATTTGTGTCCAGTAGATTAAATTACATGTTTTAAGGGGGAATTAGTCGCTTTTTCTGGACCCCCTTTTCCCTCATGTTTAGCATAATAGTTTTGAGATTTTAAGACGTTTATTTCATTAGTTTGGCGATTTTCAGACCTATCACCCCATTTATTTGTCAATATTAAGACCTTTCGTGCCATTTAGGTGTCAACAAATTTCTGGCGAGCGATAGCGAGCCTGTGATTTCAGGAGGAAACGGCCTTTCGCCAGGACATTTTTCTACCAAAACATGTACACATTTATTTTGAGAGGGGGTCTAGGGGGTGTTTTCTTTAAGCTTGATGGAGGTCTATCCAGGAAACTAAAAAAAAAATACGTAAATTAATAAAATCCATAGGCAACACATGGAGCACTAGCCCCTTGACAACACATGGAGCACTAGCCCCTTGAACTACCTCTACTGCTAATAAACAAACTAGGATACGTTTGGTTATGTTTTGAATTAATAAAATACATAGGCAACACATGGAGCACTAGCCCCTTGAACTACCTCTACTGCTAATAAACAAACTAGGATACGTTTGGTTATGTTTTGAATTAATAAAATACATAGGCAACACATGGAGCACTAGCCCCTTGAACTACCTCTAATGCTAATAAACAAACTAGGATACGTTTGGTTATGTTTTGAATGCTAGTTTTGGAAAGGTAAAGATAAGTAAGCTAGTGTTGTGATAGCTCTCGAAGTTACCCATTGATAATTTAAGCTGGGATTTCATTAGTTAATTAGTTAGTTTAAATTGCTTACTTTCTATACAAATGATTACGAAGAAATATCAAACCGCATTAAATGTACTGAACCTTACGGGGCTGTATGTATATAATCTACCTGTGTACAAAATATTAAAGTCAATCATGAGTTTACATAATCACTATGGCCCAGACCAGATGGCTGGAGTAAAATAGGAAAGAAGAGTAATTGGACAGAGGAAGAACAAGCTGAGAACTGAGAAGTACAGTAGAAGACTGAAAGTTCTCGGGCTCAACCAAGTTGCTTCATTTTCACTATGGCGAACCTATATTTATGTCCTATATAAAAAAAAAGGCTGATACTGTCGGAGTGGTAGGACGTACATTTACGTTTTGGTAGTACCGGCTGAGTTAGGTGCACTAACTTGTCAGACGCTTCCAGGAGGTTTTCAGCTTGCCACCCAAAATATAATCCATTTATTCCATGCATTCAATGGGAAAGGGTGTATGTTCAAGCAAGAGGTGTTTTAGAAGCTGAAATACACCAACATCGGTGCAAATACATTATTATACATTCATTTGTGTCAGCTATATACCAGTTACGAATGTGAGCTACATTTCATGTGACAGAACATCACTCATATCTGTCCAACAAACACATTAGTTGCTACAATGGCTGTCGCTCGCCAGGAAATAATCGACACCAAAATGGCAGCAAAGGTCTTAAAATTGACAACAAAATGGGGTGAAAGGTCTTAAAATCGCCAAACTAATGGGCCAAACGTCTTATAATTTCAAAACAAATGGGGCTTAACACGAGGGAGAAAGGGGACCAGTAAAATTATCCATCTCCCCTTAATCTCAACTGTCCATCAACGTCACCTTAAAGATATGAAAGATGGAGACAGCGACAGCAATAATATGCCCGTGGAGTGGCCTCTCGTGCAAAAGGGAAGGAAGAAACTCTTGGTCTACAATCCCAAGATCAGTTGGGGAGGAAGTAATGGTTGAAGACGTATATAGGGAGTTATTGACCCAATCTTTTCATTAGAACTAATTAGAATTCGGCCTGGGCTACGAATATGGCACTAGGGCGACATATATTGAGCAAAATTAGTAGGAAAATCGCTATAGAAGCCATCGCAACAAAAGGTTTATGGGGGGTCACCGGCTTTTTTTATCTTTCTCTCCTTTTCTCTCTTTCCCTGGCTTGTATCCATTCGGCCCCATTCAGCCAACTGTTTTAAGACATTTATCCCCATCCAGTTGTCGATTTCTTCCTGGCGAGCGATAGCGAGCCAGCATTGTATTGAGAAATCTGGCTTCGCCGGAGAAACTTTTCTATCAAAAAATGTACAAATTTAGCTTGCTGTCAAAACAAAAATATATATATGCTGGCTCTCTACCGCTCGCCAAGAATATTTTGACACCTGGATGGGGTTAAACATCTTAAAACAGAAAGCTGAATGGGGCCGAATGGATACAAGCCAAACAGAGAGGGAGGGAAAGAGAAAAAAAAGCGCCTAACACCTAACTGGCGGTACCCGTCATATGACGGGCGGCATTTTGAGCACATTATTGGCTCTGAGAGAGAGTCCATGCGTTGGGAGGACGATAGGCGGGCTCTGACCATTTAGCCCAACCACAGAGCCACGACTGAGCTCCCCACTGCAACATTCCACATCCACGGCCTCGCGAGACCAGGAAAAAACTGGGGAAATTACCGTATTTTAGGGTTTTTCACCTCTCGTTGCGCGATCGCTACAGGATAAAACGTGGTCGTACAAGGATGATTCAGGTGTCATTGGAAAGCTCTATTATTGCCCTTTCCCAGATACATAATTGTATTATGCTCTGGCTCTTCTTTATGCATTAAAAAGAACAAGGAATGAAGCTTGTTTAGGGTAAATATGCCCGCTTGGCAGGTAGATGTTATACACGGCCCCGCTCTTTGAGAGTTAAAGCGTGATATTTATCAGGAAATGTTTTGAAAATGTTATCTGTACTGCATTCAATTACATTAGTAGGTAGTCCTTCCCAAAAGGTTAGCACATGATTGAAACAGAAATGCTTTGCCTCATGTGAGTCAAAAGGCTTTCGAATGATCATACAATCGTTTCCTTTGGTGTACTTTGAATGACCAATTGTGAAGTACTCGCTAGTTTCCATATTACTAACACCTTCATTAATTTCAAATACTCGAATTAGGGGACATCTTAGCCTATACTTTGTTAGACAAGAACTTGAAATTCTTTTAGGCGGCCTTAGTATATAGAGTATAGCTTTTTTTGTAATCACCAGTAGGGAACCTTTGTGTTACTCTGTTTTGTATTTTCCCCAGGTTGTCTATGTCCTTTTGACAATATGGACACTAATTGACCACTTGCAGGTTTCGTTCTATAAGGAAGTTGGAGTTGTAGACATCGATATATATCTCTTTTTATCCATTATCGAAGGCCAATATTCTATCTAATATTTGTATTAATAAGCAGAGTAATCAGGAATTGTCTTTGCCATTGACATGTTTCCCTAGACCCAACCTCAATTCAATGGCATTCAAATCAGCTGAACTGAAAAGGTACTTGCTGGATCTTGATACCTATGGTGGCACAGACCCGGATGGGTTTTTCCCTCTCTTTTTTAAAAAGGTTGCAGTGGTCTTGGCACCTAAATTGGCAGTGGTGTTTAGGTTGCTTTTGAAATAAGGTAGTTTTCCTCTTTGCTGGCGTAAGGCTATTATCACTCCTATTCCAAAGGGAAATACTGCCTCATCATCTCCTAATGACTATCGCCCTATCTCCATTACACCTATCCTATCCAAGCTCTATGAGAGGCTTTTGTCCAGACGCCTTTCCTCTTATTGTAATAGTCATAATTTGATACCAAACTCACAGTTTGGTTTTCGTAAGGGACTGGGTACATGTGATGCACTTCTGACACTCACCCATGACTTGCAATCTTCATTGGACCAGGGACATGAGTCTCGCGTCGTGGCTATTGACTTTAGTTCTGCTTTTGATTTAGTCAACCATAAAGCACTTCTGTTTAAGTTACAGCTCATTGGTATTGGTGGCAATTTTTTAAGGATCTTTGAAGATTTTTTGACGAAAAGATCTCAGTCTGTGGTCATTGATGGGTGTCATTCCCCTTCTGTTACTGTTGTTTCTGGTGTTCCACAAGGCAGTGTCCTTGGGCCTTTGCTTTTTATTATTTTTACTGCTGACCTGTGTTCCGAGCTTGAAAATAAACTAATCTCCTATGCTGATGATACAACTTTATATGCGTCAATTGCATCACCAATAGATCGACACGTAATTGCTACTGCTCTGAATAGGGATTTAGCCAAAATTACATCATGGTGTGAACTTTGGGGCATGAAATTTAATGCTAGTAAAACACACTCCATTATCATCAGCAGATCTCGTACCTTGGATCCTCCCCATCCTTATCTACAAGTTTCTGGCGAGCAAATTGAGAATGTGGATACTCTGCGTTTGTTAGGAGTTACTCTTGATCCCCAACTTACTTTTGAAAAGCATATTCGTTCTTTCTCCTCTTCCATTTCCCAAAAAATTGGTCTGCTTCGCAAGGTTTATAAAACATTTGCTTGTGACGCCACAGTTATCAAGTCTTTTTATGCTTTTATTTTGCCACATTTCGAGTACTGCTCACCTGTCTGGTTGTCAGCAGGTGACTGCCATCTCAAGTTGCTTGACAGGTCGCTAAATTCCATCAGTTTTATTCTACCTAATTTGTCTCTTGATCTGTGTCATCGACGCAAAGTTGGTGCCCTTAGTCTTTCATTTAAAGTTTTTAACAACCCTCAGCATCCCTTACATGGGGTTCTGCCTGGGCCCTATGTCCGGGCTCGTGCAACTAGATTCACAAGCAATCTAAATTATCTTGCCATGAGCCGTGTTAATTTTTCTACTACACAGTTTTCACGGTGTTTTGTGCCGGCCATGGTTGACTTGTGGAATAAGTTGCCAAATGAGCTAGTCAATTCAGCTAATATCTCCATTTTTAAGTCTAGAGTTAATGCTTTTTTGCAGCATTAATTCTAATTTTTAAACTTATTTTATTCTATTTTATTGTATTATATTTAAGCTTGATATCCTCCACTGCATAATATGTTATCTGTGTTTAATATGTGTATATGTACAGTACAGTATACAGTGTATGTTTTTATTTTTTCCTAAGTTACCATAGTCTCTCTCCAGTGCCTCCGGGTGTTTTGTGTGGATTGATCTTGATGGTGTTTCTGCACCCTGGTTGGAGACTTCGGCATCTCATATAATAATAATAATAATAATTTAGAATTACCAGCTATAATATGGTTATAGTTAATTTATATACTGTATACATAACATCCAACTCAACATACTCTTTAGCTATCAGAAACTTACATTATGATTGCATTTCTGTTTACTATCGATGTATACAGTTCCAACTTCCTTATAGCCTAAAACTCGCAAGTGGTCCATTTAGTACGCAGGTTTCCAGATGGGGCGAACCAATGAAGTGTGTCAGGTGAACATAACCAGTAATTTAGTTTGCTTTCTTAATTACTTCGACTCATTGTTGGCCAAGCTTTAGGGGGGGATGGTTGTTTTGTCTGGCCCCCCTTCTCCCTCATGTTGAACCTCATTATTTCTTAGATTTAAAGACGTTTGCCACATTACTTTGTCAATTTTAAGACCTTTTGCCCCATTTCTTTGTCAATATTAAAACCTTTCGTGCCATTTAAGTGTCTTTTTTTTGTTTTTGGCAAACGCTAGCGAGCTTGTAATTTACTGTCTCGGCCTTCGGCCGACATTTTTCCTAAAAAATTACAAATATATCTTGAGGGGGTCTTTGTTTAGCTTGATGCAGGTCTAGGGAGGAAACTAGAAAACTAATATGAAAATATATAAATATTGAACTATATACGCTCATCCCACCCATAACATTGCTCGATAGTGTTACTCCTAATATAACAATCTAAATAATATAAGTATACATTATAAATGTTATTTATACTTCTGGTTACAGTAGTTGAGAGAAGTGTCTTTAATAAGAAAACGCTTAGTGTATTAAATAATTAAATACAATTTTTGTTTGCACTCAAGGGGTTATTCTAGGAAGCTATAATCCTATCATTACAAAATATCTTATTAAAAGTGAATACAATTGCTTAAGCTTAGCCAAAATCATATGTAAAAGACAACACTGTACTTAGAAGGTTATTACAAGTTATGAATATACACTCATAAATATAATCAACGTGAACAACAGAATAATAATTAAATACGTATAATCAATAATGGCATAGACAAACTATAATATTCCTGAACTATAAGCACAGTCAGAATAGATACCTTGTTGCAGCGTTCCATTAGTAGGAGAGAAACAGGTATTATGTTGGCTCGTATATGTGGTTATGGTCCAGGGTTACCAAATCAAGTCTGCTAGATAGTACATAAATGACGTAAATCGCTACAAAAATTGCAAATCTCTACAATATTGCTGCAAAATGGTTCGAATGCACACAATATCACTCAAATTCATGTCGCAATATGTTAAAAATTGGGTCTAGATCGAAGTAAATACCTTTAGATCTAGCGGGAAGTAGCTAAGTTAGCAACACTGGTTATGGTGGAGGGAACTGTTGTTGAAGAGAAGGGGAGGCTAGCATGGGAACGTAAACATGTTTACAGATACACTCAACCAAAAACAATCTTTACACTTGTGAGCAGTAGAAACATGTGTGAACGAAATATAGCAGCCGATACGCAAGTATTATCAACAGATTTCAAATCACTTCCAGAATATTTAGATAGTTAGTGTAAAGATTGTTTTTTGGTCGAGTGTACGTGTGGGAGAGTTGACAATTTAGGATTTTGTTTCCTATATATATATATATATATATATATATTGGTGTAGCCAGGTAATAAATAAATAAATAAATAAATAGATCATAGTAAGGTTTATTGGGTGTTGGCTAGCCAACACCCAATAAACCTTACTATGATCTACCTAAAGTGTATAAATAAGCTGTTATGTTATATCCTATTCACTTACCTTCCATTCCCTGAAGATGATAGTTGTCTATCGAAACGCGTCGGATCATCATGAATTTTGCTCACCTTTTGCACAATCTCCAAGAACACCTGATAATTGCTGTTCGTTCTATTGAAAGCCTTAATAATAAAATAATTAATGCTGATACATGTATTTCCTTCAACCTCGCCTGCCTTAAACAAAAATTATATATATATATATATATATATATATATATATATATATATATATTATTTGCGAGTATACTTTTTCCTCCCTGCAAATAATTAATGGCAGTGGCTCCTCCATTACCACTAATTGGCTGCAGATTAACTATATAAGTCGAACGTTGTAAAAAGAGTTACTAACAGGGCTCCAACTTGATGCCAACAAATATAATTATCAACATTAATGTACATTTATCATTTTGTTTTTTATGAGTTGTTTAATGTTACAAACCTTAAATTTCAGCCAATATACTTATATAGTACGAGATGATGGTTTTAGAAATGATTCTACTTCCCAGTTAAACCTGGTTATAAAACAATATTGTTAAAATTGTTTATAGCATACGGTACTTCATTTTAACTGAACATATATTCATATATATTGAGAATAACGAAATATCCAAATAGTAACTATATTCATGGTTGTTCCATAGAGTATTACCCATTGTACATAATAGGCATAGATCCATCGTTTTTTGTTAAATGTTTATTATATAATTTCACTCCACCAGTAGGAATAAGTTGAAAGGAAAGTATGGTGTTTCTGAAACAAAATATTTCCGGTCTAACAACTACGTGAGTTGCAGTTGGGATGTGTGTACATGCTTAGATTGATATGCAGGATTCGAAATTGCATAATAAATCGTAGGCAGTGTCCACCATCCTTTAACTGTCTTCGTGGTGCGATGCATAAGGTGTTGAGTTTCGGTGTGAGCGTCCTGGGTTCGAATCTACGGACTGCCACATGTGTTTGTAAATTTCATTAATCGATTTTAGGAGTATAGTTGGTTGTTGGAAGGAACATAATAATTGATATTGGTTCAGGGGTAATTTATCGAGAGGACTTCCCTAGTGGTTAAGGCCCCATTAATTGCTCTTTCCATTCACATATGCATAGCCTACGTGAGTTGCAGTTGGGATGTGTGTACATGCTTAGATTGATATGCAGGATTCGAAATTGCATAATAAATCGTAGGCAGTGTCCACCATCCTTTAACTGTCTTCGTGGTGCGATGCATAAGGTGTTGAGTTTCGGTGTGAGCGTCCTGGGTTCGAATCTACGGACTGCCACATGTGTTTGTAAATTTCATTAATCGATTTTAGGAGTATAGTTGGTTGTTGGAAGGAACATAATAAATGTACGTTTTCGTTCGTTTAGGATGAGCCATCAATTTATGTTTTGATCGACAATGGTACACTCCCTTCTCGTTTCCCTTTGGTTAACAGTCATAAAACATATACTAATAATAAATAAATAAATAAATGGAAACTTAATAGATAATACAATATATCCCAAAAACTAATAAAGATCCACCCACGCTTATAAAAGTTTAGATTGTACATACATTTATATTATCCTTAACTAGGCCAACTAAAATTCACCTTATCCAATCTCAGAGCCTAACATAACCGATTTCGAAATATGGAGAATGGAGAGGTTGATATGTGTGGTATGGAGTGAGGGATTGAGAAAGTGTCTGGACATTAGGAGTATCAGTGAAGTGATCCACACAAGCAGACTTGGTTGGTTTGGACACGTGGAGAGAATGGGTGATCACAATTGAGTGGAGAAATGGTGGACTATGAACGTAGGCGGAACAGCGCATAGGGGTAGACCTACAAAGACGTGAGATCAGGTACTTCGGTCCCATCTAAACATAAATAACTGTATAACAGAGGCAGCCTGGAATGCCGCCATTCAGCATTTAAGGGGTTAGGGTTTATATTTTGATAATTTATTTTGTTTATATATTATTTGTTTAGTTTCTTCCCTAGACCTCCATCAATCTTAAACAATCACTCCCTAGACCCCCCTTCAAGATAAATGTGTACATTTTTCGGTAGAAAAATGTTCTGGCCGAAGGCCGGTTCCTCCTAAAATTACAGGCTCGCTCACGCTCGCCATGAACAAATCTACAAATAAATGACACAAGTCTTGATATTGACAAAGAAATGGGGCTAAAGGTCTTAAAATCACCAAATCAACGGGCCGAACGTTGTACAATCTGAAAACTAATGGGGCTAAACATGAGGAAGAAGGGGGACCAGAAAACCGACCCATTTCCCTCTAAGGGGAGGCAGACCGTTTTTCTGACCCCCTTCTCCCTAATGTTTAGCCCCACTAGTTTTGAGATTATAAGACGATCGGCCAATTAGTTTGGCGATTTTAACACCTTTCGCCCCATTTCGTTATCTCTCGCAAGGAAAAATTCGACACCTAAGTGGCAAGAAAGGCTTTAATATTGACAACAAAATAGACGAAAGGTCTCATAATTTCCAAACTAACAGAACGAACGTCTTAAAACCTCAAAACTAATATGCTAAACATGAGGGAAAAGAGGGTCCAGAAACAGCGAGTAGTACCCCCTTAACGTAAATTTAGATCAACGTAACTATATATCCATCCACTTAATGTATCCGCAAAACGAAAATCTGTGTGCGAAAAGAGAAGTTAAAAATGATGTTCAGAAAGTATGGATGATATTTATATGCAAATTGTAAGGTGAAATGTGCGTATTCAAAATGTTGGTTACAACCTACTTCAAAATTGTGAACCCAATACAAACTGGAAAGTTGATTGCATAACGTTTGTGGCTAGTACTTGGTTTTTGGGCTATATATTAATTAATTTATTTATTTTTGAGTTTCCTCGCTAGACCTCCACCAAGCATAGAAAAACAACCCTAGACTCCCTTTCAAGATAAATTTGTAAATTTGTCGGTAGACAAATATCCCGGCCAAAGGCCGGTTCCTTCTAAAATTAGAGGCTCGCTTTTGCTCGCTAGGAAAAATTTGACACCTAAATGGCACGAAAGGTCCTGATATTGACAAAGAAATTGGGCGAAAGGTCTCAAAATCGCCAAACTAATAGAACACATGTCTTAAAATCTCACAACTAATATGCTAATCATGATGGAGAAGGGGATCCAGAAAAAAGCGAGTACTACCCCCTTAAATTAATGCATGTATGTGAAACGATCAGGTGAAATGCGTAGTGGCTACCTTCGATAATATATACAAAGTTTCAATCAATAAAATATGAATTTAAAAGAGTGATAACCTATGCATTCATATAATAATACTCTCTACCAGTACGTTTATGACATTAATTTCATTCGATGTCCATATTATGTTAACTATACTATATTTACTAATTGAACTAAGGAACTTCCCAAACCTGAGCAAATAATCAGTAAATCTTACTTAACCCCTTATGTACCGGCGCCGTCATTTTCACTTTATTTTGGCTATTATTAGAAGATTTTATTCAGTTTAAAAAGGGCCTCCAGCAATTAAGAGGCTTCGAACTATCTCACTTAACACTTTTTACTACCACGAATCCTATTTAAACTGCACAAAATGATCTAAATATAGCTAGAATAAAATGTATTAGATTTTGCCTGTACAGAAGGGGTTAACTTCACGTTTTATGGTGCGCGATCACTGATTACCTAGATTCCATCTGCTGTGTAAACTTCAAAGACAATTGCCAATTATAAACCATGGCAGTGGTAGTGAAGCAAGAACAAGGGAGAGGAGAGGAGGAGGAACAAAGGAAAAATGGTTGTAGAGAATGGAAAATTATTCTGATAAAACAGAAAGGTGCGAAGAGGGGGAACCATAGTAAATAACGTGACCTTGGAGCAAGAGAATGATATAAACAAATATTTGATCAAATAAAGTTTCACTGAAGCATTTGGTATATATTTTTTAATTGTACCTGTTGTACATGGTGCAAGTGAAAACGTGCGTAACCATACATAGTTCATTAGTATATAATCGCTTGTAGAGATAAGTAGTACCAGTATACATTCATTGAACATTTCTGATTCACTAATTAAATATGTTGAACCAACCTTTTTAGTTTCATTCCCTGAGTAAGTGTTTAGCTGGGTACAGTACATTATTAATATGCAGTATTCGATGGATGGATATTAATCGTGGTCATGTACTGAACCTTTAACCCATAAACAGCGACCATCCTCAATATAGGTTTTTCTGATGCACTGCAACTGTCCTCAATAAATCCAGAGCATAACAAAAAACTTAGAAAACACCCCAGTGGCACTCAAAACAAAGCAATTTATGATTAGGTGAGATCACTCCCCCCCCCCCCCATTACTTGCTACCACTCCTACATATGTGTCCCCCCCCCCCTTCCCCCTTTTTCTGCCATCCTCAATTATCAGCTTTTTTCTTCTTAATTTTGGATCGAATTTTCCTCACGCGATCTCTTTAACATGGGCGAAGCAGCTAGAAATCCTTGCAACACAGAGACTTCTACTCAGAGCCGTCAGTGTCGCTTAAGAGCTCGGAGAGGGAGCATATACGCCGCTCCAGCTCTCGCCTCTTGATACGTCGTTGCGGCAATAATACGTCTTTTTCACGCCCCAAATGCTATTCCCACTTATTTTATTGCTCTTAACTGTTCGTATGTTCATAATAAATACAATATACTGTAGGTGCATATGGATAAGTAATAATTATATATATGGTACTATGACGATTTTCATCAGAATAGAACCAAATGCCTTCGCTTGGCAGGAGAGTTTGAACTACCATAGCTTCGCAGTTTATGAGTTGAGTGCCATGGTGGTGTAATGATTAGAGTGTTTAAGTTCTGTATGTGGCGTCCCGAGTTCGAATCCCTGCAGGTCCAGGTAAAGCAATGGGGACATACGCCTAAACAGCTCGTAGCCACACTCACCCTCCATCTCCACTCTGGGGAATCCCCACTGGGCGAGACTCCAGGCAACTTTTTTTGTTTTTGTTTTACTCCCTCTCGGGTATAGGTTGAGAGCCTGTACATTCAACTGCTTTACATTCAACGGTGAAGCCTGTGAGGTCTCGTTCCAGTCCAGGGAGTGAGACATGTGAAGCATTTAGAGATGCAACCAGCCTTTTCCATCTTGCCTTCTCAAGATACACAGTGCTTGGTTTACCCACTCACGGCTCGAAGCAGCCCCATCTCTGAGCTGCCTCTCTTTCATGCTTCACTGTCTCCCTCCTTAAAATTAACTGCCCGGCCCATATAAAATATCCTATCGCAAGATTGGTCGACATAGGTTAACCATAAGTTTCATGGTCTTCCCGTAGGTCTCCTCCCCTCAGGATTGTCCTCTGTAGAATCCACCTGATGAACAGGCTCAGCATCAGGGAGGCGTTCACGGACCATTCCTAATATATCTTTTGTATCAGTTTCACAGAGTAGCATGAGACGTAATCATGCTAGCGATAGCACATGATCCAGCTAAGACATTTACTATCAAAGGAGTTGATGTATCTCTTCAACTCACAGTTAAGTTTCCATGTATCACATCCTTTTAATAAGACAGTGATCACCAGTGCCTTGAATATTCATGGCTTCGTCCTTCTGCAAGGGCGTTTGTTGAGTGAATCCATAACCCCAAATGCTAAGCCGAAACGACGGTTGAAATTGTTATACCGATTCACCACTCTTATGCATCACACTATCAAGATAAGTAATGTATCCAAGATCTCTAAGTTCGCAGAACAAATTGAACTAGTGTTTCGAGGGCCAATTTATGATCATCTAACGTCTCCGCTAAGATCACTGCGTCATCTGCAAAATCAAGATAAGGTATCTTGAAATTGCAAACATCTACTCCACAACGACTCTTCCCATTTATTTGGTCCAGTAACCAGTCCATTTAAGTGTTGAAAAGTGTAGGTGCTAGGACACAACCCTGTCTCACACCTGAATTCACAGGGAAGAAGGAAACTGCTACCTCACCACAATTGAGAGCACTCTCTGTTGCTGTATAAAGTCCAAAAACCCATAATCATAAACATTCCTCGGAATATTCCTAAAACACTGTCCTAAGCTCCAAGGACTCGTCTTAGTTGGAATATGAGTCCTAGGACATATTCATATAATTTGATACTTACCTTGGGACAAAGTCTCAGCTAGGACTAGGACGAATCTACTACGGTGATAATATATATTTTTTTGTATACCTTAAATAATGGGTGTATTAAGCCTATATTAACCCACTGAACCCCAGCGACGACAACGTGTCGTCGGCAATGTATGTAACGCTAAACCCCAGCGACGACAACGTGTCGTCAATGTTAATTACTCTGGTCCTATGGCACCTACAGCGCTCAGATTTGTATGGGAACTTGCCGATGGTTGAAAACTCTCAAAGTCCAACCGCGTGCGCGTGAGCGCGGAAAAACATGGTTTTTGGGTGTTTTTGCCTTCCATTTTTTACTCTTGTAAAATCGACTTTCGTGGGCTCCGTAGGACCAATTTTTGATCTTTTTGAAATTTTTGTTGTGTTTTTTCCTTCATTTCTAACCCATTTGCTATTGTTTCTGGAAAAAAAAATCAAAACCTGCCGGTCCCTGGTGGTACATTTATTTATAACTAGCTGGGGCTCAGTGGGTTAAAAAAATAACATTGACAATAGCTTTGTGTTTGTTCCGTTTTAAGATGAAACAAATCACAACTGTAATAAAATGCTTTATCATCAAATATGCGTGTGTTATGAACTTAGGAAAAATCCTAGGAAAATCATATTTTACTATTTTGCTTCCTCATCTTTAAGTAACTTATTTGTTACAGGCAGCTTTGCCATTTGTGTTCTTCATACACATAGGAAATTCATTTTTGGCAGCACCTTAAATATAGCGGAGTATCCGCGCATTTAATTCAGTATCAACTATATGGATACATTTTACACTAAAACAGTCGATGTATTAAACAGTTGAGGCTTGGGTCATAATACCATCCTGTCAGGGGTTTTGAATGTTGTCGTGCTTGTGTTACCTATATTGCCACAGTAAAATAATAATAAACAGAGGTTTTGCTGGCTACGGGCGGATCAAGTGTTGCCCTACGAATCTTTAACCCTTAAAGATCGGGGCCCGACTTAAGTCCGAATTGACAAATTTGGACTATGTGGCGGGGCCCGCGTTAAGTCTGAGTGCAATTTTGGTGCAATATTGGCTCTGAGAGAGAGACGAGTGACTGGAGGAGCATGGGTTACCTCATGACCGCCCGCCACGGCCGCCGTGGACCTACTGAGATTTACTCCACTTACATCCACCCTCACTCCCTCGCTACATACGTAATTATATAAAGAAATTACCGTATTTTAGCGATTTTGCCCTTCGGTTGCACGATCGTTGCAAGACAACCAGTGATCGTAGAAGGATGGTTCGGGTGTCATTGGAAAGCTCAATTTACGCCCTTTCAGGGATACATACTTGTATTACGCTCTGGGTCTTGTTTATGCATGAAAAAGAGCACGGAAACAACCCCATTTATGGTAAAAAAAAAACGCTGTGCGGCACGGTCAAATATACCGCCTAGCCCGATCGTAAGGTGTTAAACAGCGGCAGAGTGTTAATTGGATGGGCAGGTTGGATAGGTTTTGTTGCCTTTCAAGGACTGTTGCCACTGTGCTGGTACCGTTATTAGCCTCATTTACTCTCAGAATTAATTGATCACAACTTGGTTTCTATATACTTTATGCAATATTTGTGCGTAATTTTGTCAACATTCGTAGCTGACAAATTTACATTGTCTAAAGAGCAAAAAATAGGTTGCACTGGAACTTCTGTTGCTTTCCTTATAATAGTCTTGATACATCACGAATCAGCAGGGACGATATTATTCACGTTAATCATTCTACAAATCAATAATTATACTCTACAGTGGAACACATTCTATCCATTTCTCCTTTCTAAGAAATCTCCATCTTAGGATATTTCAACGTTCACCACCGCCAATGGCTCTCCTCTCACACTACTGACCAACCGGGTAAACAAGCCTACGTCTTTTCTATCCTAAATGATTTGGAGCAGTTAGTTCAGAAATCCACCCATATCCCGGATCACCACGTAGATCGGCCCAACATTTTTTACTTGTTTCTAACTTCTAACCCTTCTTCTTATACTGTCGATCTTTTATCTCCTTTGGGCTTCTCCGACCATAAACTTATCTCTGTCACCTGTCCTATCTCTCCACTACGGCCACCCGATCCTCATAGCAGGCGGACCTTGTGGCACTTTGGCACTGCTGACTAGGAGGCTCTCCGGCAGTACTTCTTTGATTTCCCATGGAATGATTTCTGCTCTCAGATTGCCAGTATGGCTTCCTCAAGGGTCGCTCTACTGGTGATCTTCTTTCATATTTTACTAACTCTTGGTCATCCTCCTTTCGGGACTTCGGTGAGACCTTTTTTATTGCACTAGATATATCGAAGGCCTTCGATAGAGTCTGGCACAAATCTCTAATGTCTAAACTACCCTCCTTTGGTTTCTATCCTTCCATCTGTGCCTTTGTCTCTAACTTCCTTTCCGGTCGTTCCATAGCTGCGGTTGTGGACGGCCATCGTTCACTTCCTCATCCTATCAACTCCGGTGTTCCTCAGGGTTCTGTCCTATCTCCAAATCTATTTCTAATTTTCATAAATTATCTTCTCAACTCTACCTCCAGTCCCTTCCATTCATACGCAGACGACTCTACCTTACACTACTCAACTAGATTTCCAGAATGCCCCAGCCAGCAATCCCTCAAAGACAAACGTAATGAAGCCATAGAACACTTATCCGCTGATCTAACTACTATTTCCAATTGGGGCAGAGAAAACCTTGTTATCTTTAATGCTTCCAAAACCCAATTTCTCCATTTTACTACCCGAAAGGAACCCCCAGACGACTTTCCCTTGTACTTCAACAATACAAAAATCAATCCTTCATCTTCTCGGTGTCTCTTTTTCTTCTGCTCTCACTTGGAAGGACCATATTACCAGTCTTGCTAAGCCAGCCTCCCAGAAGCTGGGTATGCTCAACCGCCTCAAGGGGTTCTTTACCCCCTGCACAGCTTCTTGCTCTGTACAGAGGCACAGTGCATCCTTGTATTGAGTATTGTTCACATGTGTGGGGAGGATCCTCTCACACCGCTCTACTAGACAAAGTTGAAAAGAAGGCCTTTCGTATCATTAACTCCCGTCTAATCACCAACTCTCTGCAATCTCTCTCTCTTCGCCGCAATGTTGCATCTCTCTCGCTATTCTATCGCTAGTATAAGGGTGCATGGTACCCGTCTTGCAACACAATCCCACCCCTACTCTGTGCAACTCTCCAACCCAAGAGTGCAACCTTACTCTCATGCCCATTTCCCACTGATGCGACTTCTCACGATTTTCATCGCCGACACCAATAAATTGGCACATTCGTGACATGTCGCAACAAAATCTTAAACCCTCACATGAGAAATCGCTTGACTCGCAAGGCCTCGCAAGGGCCCTCGCGGGTCATCGCAAATGTTCGGACTGTTCAAAATTTTGGACGAGGACTCACGAGGGTTCGTAGTCCTCACAAGCATCGTCGAACATCGCAGAGGGATATGCGAGGTCCTCTGAGATTATCGGCGACATCGGCGAGACATCGCGGAGTGTTTCGCACAAAAAAAACTTTGCAACGCTGCACGGCGGCTCGCCGATGCTCTCAGATGATCTGCTCGCCGATGCTCTCAGATGTTCTGAGAACATCGACGATGCCAAAGAGCACCTTCGGCGAGGTGGGTAAAAAAAAATGATTAAGCCTATAGTGAACCTGTCAACCCTTTTTTCTATGCAGCTCTCTTGTGGGTGTGACGCTTCTGCATAGTAGCCACGTGCGGGCATGCGTCGGCTGCCCAGCCGTTTGGAAACCGGCTGGCGGCAGCCGGCCGGCAGGCTTTTCCTTAGTATATATCCTACGACAACGTAATTAATGTCTGGGATATTCTTATGTTGTTTCACAGCTTGAAGCTGCCCTTATTCTTAACCAACGCATCTTAGTATATTTTATTCTCGATAGTTGATTGTTTCATTATAATATATAAGATGTAAGTCTAGTGAGAGTGGGAGGAGACGAGCGGGAGAGAGAGACCGGCTGGGGGACGTTGCTTCGCGTGGAGAGTCCAGCTTGGGACGAGCCTGATGTTGCCACATGTCACAACCTGATGTTGTGCATTTGATTGCAACGTAAGGCTTAGTTTCGACTCACGCACGGGGTAGAGGATTTTGACCCGGCAACTGTGTTGAGTGTTGCCAAGCATGGGATGTATTTTGCATGCCTAGGGTGGGGTCCAGACAGATTCAAGACTCAGAGCTCACCTCGCTGTCATACCCTTCGGACCCCCTTGATATCTATCCCTCTCAACCCCACTTAGAAACTTTCTCTCTTACTTTGTATACCTTCCTTCCACTACTTCACCAATCTATTTAATTGTCCCATCCCCTTGATAGACCTTATATCTATTATTGTATTAACGACGAGCTCTCAGATAACTAGATAGGATTTAGGGCCTTATGCAGAGACGTAATTGTTAATGAGACCTAGGAAGCTTTTTTGTTGTCTCATATTTGGTGGTTTCATGCTTGCTAGTGTGTTCTTGTGTCAGGTTAGCAGGGGCTAGACCGGAGAGGAGGCTTTTTGCGATCCTTTAAGTAAAGTCTGCTGGTGCGAGTCCTGTAGACCCGCACGACTTTACTAGGATACCCGTTGGAGTCTGGGGGCATTTTCTTGTCTGTGTCCCTGTGTGTCTAGCATTGTGTTGTGTGAGGGCCCTTGCCTAGTCCACTCAGCACTGCGCTAGCACGTCTTGCTTTTGTTTTAGGGTCGCCAGGAGAGAGTCAGATACTTGCAATCTGAGTCTCTCAAGAGAGCACCCTTTCAATTAGAGTAATTTGGCGCACAGACCTGGGAACGTCCCTAGGCTAGAGCAGGTGGCTCAGCCCGGGTATCCGAAGCCTATATCCTTCCGGCTAGACCTCTGCCGCCTGGCAGATTAACAGCTAGGGGTTTATTATTTCTGCATGCTTGTTATTGTGCCACAGTTTACCGTTTTTGTGAGCATTGTGAGTCAGGGAGTGGCTTAGAGACTCTGTCCGAGCAGGCTTGCCTGACTAAGAGTGAGAAGCACACCTGTATGTGGTTATGTTGCGAGTTGCTACCTTTATTTAATTATACCTATGCCATTATACACTGTATGGCCTATCACTAGTATTTAAGAACATAAGAACATAAGAAAATGGGAGTCTGCAGAAAGCCGATTGGCCTAAGCAAGGCAGATCCCTGTCCCACACAACCCCAATTCATTACAAAGCCCAATTATAGGCTTCACACTCTAATACCCTGAGGATCATCTTACCAAAACGGTTAGAGATTAACGCAGGATTATGGAGGTCTGCAGAGCGCTGATTGGCCCAACCCGGCTGATCCCTCTTCACACCCAACCCTTCTCGTCCATATGCTTATCCAATTTTATATTAAAGCTCCCTACAGTTTTAGATCCCACTATAGCACTTGGTAGTCCATTCCACCCGTCTACAACTCTGTTACCAAACCAATACTTGCCTATATCTTTTCTGAAACGAAATTTATCTAATTTGAAACCATTGGTACGAGTTCTTTCGCTATCACTGAGCTTTAGTACATTTGCCATGTCCCCTTTGTTAATCCCACTAACCCACTTGAACACCTCTATCATATCCCCTCTAACTCTGCGTCTCTCTAACGAATGTAAACCTAATTTCTTCAACCTTTCTTCACACGAAAGATTTCTAATATTATGGATCATTTTTGTCATTCTACGCTGTACTCTCTCCAATGAATCTATGTCCATTCTGTAATAAGGACACCAAAATTGGACAGCATAATCCATATGGGGTCTCACTAATGACAAGTAAAGTTTTAAGATAACATCAGCAGTTCTGTTACTCACACTCCTAGAGATGAACCCGAGAATCCTGTTTGCCTTATTACGAACGCTTATACACTGTTTTCTAGGCTTCAAATCATTGCTAACAAACACACCTAGATCTTTTTCGCAGTCTGAATTTTCTAATTCTAAATTAGCTAGTTTATATTTAACATTTGTTTGCATCTGTTTTTGTTTGCATTTGTTTATTTATTCCTGCTTATAAGTTAAGAGTTCTCTAAATCCATAACGTACTTTCTTTGCTAAGCATCAGATCCTACAGTAGCCACATGCAGTTTAGAAACCTGCATCTTGTCTACCAGTACGATGTTTTGAGGACTGTTTGCTTTCACCTTCTTTCACGCAGGGGTGATTAGTTGTATTAATTAACGTAACGTTAAATGTACTTTCTTCTAGTTTGTTATTAAATTGTTTCTGCAATTTAATTCCGTTATCTATCTTTTCCTTGAAGCTTTAAGTCAACTTAATTGTGTTATCTTTTATATAGCCTGCTTGATTATCAGCAGTCTATAGTGCGTGCACCCTGTAACCGAGTCATAGGATACCTCGTTGTCCAGGCAGGACTCTTGACGGTTTAGGGTGGTTTGTTGCCTGGGTTTATAGATAAGGGTTGGATCTAGCGTTTTCCGTTGTTGCTTGGTGCCGCATACCTAGTCCAATAGAAAGAGCCCAGTGTTTACATATCCCAGGACGTAACAAATGGCGACCATGCATAGGATTTACTGAACAGAGGAATATAGTGGTCATTTGTTTTGAGATTCCTGATGATTAAAGGAATACAGTGGACATAGATTATAATTTTTTGTTTTGAGCAACCAATATAACACATTAAAGACTTTAAATAACATTAGTATATACATACTTGCATAGGAGATAAGGCACATTCTATAACCGTGATAATTACTGCAGTACACAAGCATGTCTAATACATCAGAACACAATGATGGGTCAGGTCACGATACGGGCTCGGAGGGAGAAAGACCTGTGGAGTGGCTAGTCGATAGCGAGGAGGGTGCTAGAAGATTTTTAGAGGTGCCCCTTACCGCTGACAGGGTGTTGAAGCTGAATAAGTATGGCTTAAAGTGTGTGGCAGGTCTTCAGTGTCACTAGGGTTTAAGTGGCATGAGGAAAGATCAGCTGAGGACTTTGATATTGGGTTTAGAAGGGAGAGACCTGGGTGGAGAGGCGATTGGGGGCCCCGGTCCCCAGCCCCCCCTCCACTCTACCCCCGTATCAAACGTCAGGGTGCCTGACTTTAGTACATACCCCCAAGTTGATGGTCAATGGCAGCGTGGAATTCAATCACAGGGACCCTCCCCATTAAATGCACCTTCCCCACCTCAAGGGTTGATTCCAGATTTGTTGTTTCGGCTTGAGACGGCCAAGGTTGAGGCCGCCGAAAGACAGGCTAGAGCTCAGTTTGAGGCCGCCGAAAGACAGGTTAGAGTTCAGGTTGAGGCTGCCGAGAGACAGGCTAGTGTGCAGGCTGAGGTTGCTATACGAGAGGCTGAACTGCAGGCAGAGTCTACTAGGTATCGGGCTGACAGGGAGCTGGAGAGATCTCGCGTGGAGGTAACAGGGCGAAATATTGGGGGAGGTAACAGACATCGGGACCAATCATTGTCGCACCTGCTTAAACTAGTTCCTGTGTTCGATGAATTAGGTGTGACTGAGTTTTTTATGCGATTTGAGAAGAAGTATCAGGAACACCAGTGGCCTCAGGAAAAGTGGGCAGCATTAGTTTCATCAAGACTCCTAGGAAAGGGGCTAAAAGCGTATGATGCACTACCTTTAGAGTCCTGTGTAGTTTATGATGAGCTAAAGAAGGCTGTGCTACGGGCCTATGAGTTACAACCAGAAACTTACCGCTTGAAGTTTCGGGGTTTTACTAAGGGCAAGGATAGTACCTTCCTAGAACACGCCCGGGACTTGTCTGATGCACTACGACATTGGCTGCGTTCCGAGAGGGCAGCTACTTTTGAGGAGTTGAGTGAGCTGGTTCTCTTGGAGCAGTTCTTTAAGTGCACAGGCGGGGACTTAACATTAAATATAAAGGAAAAAAATCCTAGAACTCTCCAGGAGGCAGCAGAAATGGCTGACCACCGACTGTCATTAATTCGAGGGTGCGGAGCAGCAGCTAGGAGTGAGTCGGGTGCAAAGGATCGTACCCCTCCCCCTCCCAAGAATTTTGATACACATAAATACACAAAACCATCTAGCACTGACAATAAAACTAACATAAACCAAATACCGTCCCGTATAAGAAGTCTAATGGTACCTCCCACTCCCAAGGGAAACCAAAGAGTAAAGAGTGCTTTGCATGTCACAAGGAGGGTCACTTTGCAAATGCTTGTCCGAACAAGCCACCAAACAAGGTTGTGTCATTGGTCCGCAGCATAGAGGTGTCGCCTATATCTTCTGAGTTTGCCAAGGGTAGTTCGTCAGAGGTTGGGACACAGCCTGTGTTCAAGAGTCCGGAAGGCTCGAACCCTGTCCGCGACGTCTTTGGGGGTCATAGAGGGCATGGTTTTGTGAGGTGGGCTGGCGAAAGGCGAGGAGTTAAGCTATTGCGTGATACGGGGGCTTCTCAGACCTTGTTAAAGAACTTTACTGGTAGGCCGATTAACGCTGCTCGGGTGGTGGTAGTTCAGGGGATCAATGCTACGAAGTCCTACCCGCTGGTGCGGATGGAGCTGGAGGTGGGTGGTGTGGCGAAGGAGCTGGATGTAGGAATTGTAGAGAACTTGCCTGTTGGGGGCGTCGACCTCCTCCTCGGCAACGACTTTGCGGTGCCTGCTTCTAAGGTTTCACCATTGGTCATTGCCGAGAAGGCGGCCGACGTTAGTAGGGAGGAACAGGAGTGGGTTGAGAAGTGTAGCGTACAAACCATGGCGTGTGTTGTGACGCGTTCTCAGACATCCGGAGCCTTGCAGCCACCACCTCAGTCTATCAAACCGCGGAGGAAAGGTCACAAGAAAACGGGAAGTGTTGGTCAATTGGAGAGTTTTGAGCCGGCAGTGTTTCTTGGTGACTCATTATTGGCACCTATGTTAGAATCTGGAGAGGCCCCGGGGCCTGTCACCGCTAGTGCAGGTGCAGGGCAGGAAGAGACTCTGCGACAGCATCGTTATGCGCAGCGTGAGGAAAGGATGGCTCAGCGGGACATTGGAGGTGGAAATAAATTATTTAAGATGAACTTGGATAATCTCGCACCTGCTGATATATGTTCCTTGCAGCTGGAAGATCCTGAAGTCAGGGCGTGAGGTAATGGTGCTGTCGAACTGGAGAGCGATGGGGATGCGCAGCCTGGTGATTTTTTCTTGTCCGAGGGATCTTGTATCGGAGACATCAGGATCCCAAGAAAAAGTGGGATGGCGGGTCAGGATTAGTGGACCAGTTAGTAGTACCGAGGGTGTGCCATGAGAGCTTATTGAGATTAGCTCATGATGTGCCTTTGGCAGGGCACCTGGGGGCACGTAAGACGGAGGCAGCTCTGAGCAAGCTTTTCTGGTGGCTTGGGTTAAAGGCGAGTGTCGTGTCATGGGTGTCACAGTGTCACACTTGTCAAGTTGTTGGGAAACCCAATCAGGTCATCCCGAGAGCCCCGTTACAACCCCTCCCTGTCATTGGGCCGCCCTTCAGCAAAGTAGTTATCGATATGGTTGGCCCATTGCCCCCCACTAGTGCCGGCAATAAATTTTTACTAACTGTAATGGATGTAGCGACACGGTATCCAGATGCTTACCCCATGCGCAACAGGATGGCCAAGACTGTTGTCAAAAACCTACTTGTCTATTTCTCTCGTTATGGCTACCCTCAGGAGATCCAGTCTGATCAGGGATCCAATTTTACTTCTGCTCTGTTTAAGCAGACCATGCAGCAACATGGGATAGTGTCTGTGGTGTCATCTGCCTACCATCCCGAGAGTCAGGGAGTTTTGGAAAGGTGGTACTCGACTCTCAAGAGTATGTTGCGGTGTTATTGCCTGGAAAATGGGAAGGACTGGGATCTAGGTCTCCCATACGTTTTATTTGCTGCAAGAGAAGTACCTGGGGAGAGCTTGGGATTTAGCCCGAACGAGTTAGTTTTTGGACACAGGGTCAGGGGGCCCCTCCACATAGTCAAGGAGATCTGGGAGGGAGTCACAAAGCCATGCTCGCTTCTAAAGTATGTAGTTGAAAGCCGTGAGAGAATGCTAAAGAGCTTGGAGGTAGCAGGTCGGAACCTTAAGAGTTCACAAGCTCAGATGAAGGACAGATACGACCAGAAGGTGAAGCTGAGGGAGTTTGAAGTAGATCAGGAGGTACTGATACTACTGCCTCTGGTGGGACACCCCTTGTCTGCCAAGTATTCTGGTCCGTATCGGGTTGTAAGGAAAGTTTCTGATCTCGACTATTTAGTAGCTACTCCTGATCGTAAGAAAAAGAACCAACTTTGCCATGTAAATCTGATGAAAGAGTATGTGAGGCGCCCCTCCGAGCCTCTCACTGTCCCGGTGTTGATCTGCAGCGATCGTGGTGGAGAAGGAGGCAGGGACAGTCAAGCTGCGGGGGAGGATAATTGGGATTGTCATGTTTCCGCGGATCAGTGGGCGGGGAATTCTAGACAAGTGGCTCACGAGTTGATATTGCACCTGCCTGAGCAACAGCGTGTAGCTGTGCAGCACTTGTTTGATTTAAACTCAGCTGTTTTCGCGGAGCATCCTGACCTCACTACTCAAGTGGTGCACGATGTCGATGTTGGGGACCACCCGCCCTTTAAATCAGTGCCATACCGTGTTCCCCCTATTAATTACCAGCACTTAGGGAAGAGCTGGATTATATGCTGAAACGTGGGCTGATTTCTGAGGGTGCAGTAAGGTGGACTTCCCCCGTCACACTGCAGCCCAAACCAGATGGCAAGGTGCGGTTTTGTATAGATTTCCGCAGGTTGAATGGTTTAACCCCCACAAATGCCTACCCTCTCCCTCGCGTGGACGACAGTGTGGATAAGATAGGAAAAGCAAAGTTCCTCACTAAGATAGACCTTGTTAAGGGTTATTGGCAAGTGCCCTTGTCTGAGCGAGCGCGAGATGTGTATGGGTTTGTGGTGGACGGTGCCACATATCGTTGCCATGTTATGCCATACGGGCTGAAAAATGCCCCTGCAACGTTTCAGAAATTAATGAACGACATTGTAGCCGACATTCCCAACTGTACGGTGTACCTAGATGATGTCATAATATACGACGATGATTTTAACAGTCACTGTGCTCACATCGGACAGCTTTTTAACCCTTATTTAGCGGCGAGCAACATAAGTCGAGTTAAATAAATCTGGACTATGTGGCGGCGCTCGACATAACTCGAGTGGCAATTTCAGCACGTAATGTGGCTGAGAGAGAGAGACAAGTGGTGGCAGGAGACTAGCGAGCGTATGACTGCTCCAGACCACCGCGGCGAACCTACTGACACAAATCTCAGCTCCCTCCTCCCTCTCTCACTCGCTACATACTCAATTATGTACCGAAAGTACCGAATTACCTGCTTTTTGCACTCGCGTTGCACGGTTATTGCAAGAAAACTATCCATCATACAAGGTTCGTTATGGTGTCATTCGAAAGCTCTGTTTATGCCCTTTCAGGGATAGGTACTTGTTTTACGTTCTGGGTCTTATTTAGGTATGAAAATGATCACGTAAACAGCCCTATTTTGGCTAAAAACACCCCGCTGTGCGGTACACATAAATAAACCGCATAGGCCGCTCGTAAGGTGTTAATAAACTGAATGAAGCAGGTTTGGTGGTAAACCTGGGTAAGTGCGATTTTGTCAAAGCCACAGTTTTGTACCTGGGGTTCAGGTCAGGTGTGCCCTCCACAGACAAAGATCAAAGCCATCGATCAGTTTCCTCAGCCTACGACTAAGAAACAAATCATGCGGTTTCTAGGTATGATAGGCTATTATCGTCGCTTCATCAAAGGCTATTCGACTGTACTTGCACCTTTAACTGACTTATTAGCTAAGGACAAGAAGATGCGGTGGTCTCCTGAGTGTGCAGAGGCGTTTTCCTTGGTGAAACACCTATTATGTACCCACCCCATACTCAGGGCCCCGGACTTCAGCAGACCTTTTCAGCTGGCGACTGATCCCAGTGGCGTAGGGGCTGGGGCTGTCTTGTTACAGACAGATGATGAAGGTATCGAACATCCAGTGAGTTTTTACAGTAAAAAAATCAATAGTGTACAAAGGAATTACTCTGTAATTGAAAAAGAACTCCTGGCGATAGTGCTGGCGCTCAGGCACTTCGATGTATATGTTCCTGCTTTCGGACCAGTCGTAGTGGTTTATACCGATCATCACCCTCTGAAATTCTTGAATCAGTTTCATAACCGGAATATGAGGCTGACCAGGTGGTCACTCATGCTTCAGGAGTATAATCTGGACATACGCCATATTGCCGCTTCTGATAACGTGATAGCGGATTGTCTATCAAGGGTAGATGATGTTGGTTAGACTGCCACAGGATTGAGGGTTGAGTGTGGAGGAAAATAGGCTGTCACTGTAGTTCAGCCGAAAAAAAACAAATTAAAAAAGCAAAAACCTTATAAAAACTCTTTACTTTTATAACGTGTAGAATTTTGTATAAGATGTTGTAGCAGTATCTAAGTTGAATGTTTTCGCTTATTGTCGCTAAGTTAGTTGAACTTGCTCGGTGGAGCACAACAGTCTTTATTTTTTTATATATAGTGCCTTGTGTCGCAACAGTGTGTGGTACTATGAGAAGCTTTCTGTTAGATATGAAGAACTTAGTCAAGGGTCTTATATCTTGGGGGAGGTGTGACGCTTCTGCATAGTAGCCACGTGCGGGCATGCGCGCGCGTCGGCTGCCCAGCCGTTTAGAAACCGGCTGGCGGCAGCCGGCCGGCAGGCTTTTCCTTAGTATATATCCTACGACAACGTAACTAATGTCTGGGATATTCTTATGTTGTTTCACAGCTTGAAGCTGCCCTTATTCTTAACCAACGCATCTTAGTATATTTTATTCTCGATAGTTGATTGTTTCATTATAATATATAAGATGTAAGTCTAGTGAGAGTGGGAGGAGACGAACGGGAGAGAGAGACCGGCTGAGGGACGTTGCTTCGCGCGGAGAGTCCAGCTTGGGACGAGCCTGATGTTGCCACATGCATTTGATTGCAACGTTAGGCTTAGTTTCGACTCATGCACAGGGTAGAGGATTTTGACCCGGCAACTGTGTTGAGTGTTGCCAAGCATGGGATGTATTTTGCATGCCTAGGGTGCGGTCCAGACAGATTCAAGACTCAGAGCTCACCTCACTGTCGTACCCTTCGGCCCCCCTTGATATCTATCCCTCTCAACCCCAGTTAGAAACTTTCTCTCTTACTTTGTATACCTTCCTTCCACTACTTCACCAATCTATTTAATTGTCCCATCCCCTTGATAGACCTTATATCTATTATTGTATTAACGACGAGCACTCAGATAACTAGATAGGATTTTGGGCCTTATGCAGAGACGTAATTGTTAATGAGACCTAGGAAGCTTTTTTGTTGTCTCATATTTGGTGGTTTCATGCTTGCTAGTGTGTTCTTGTGTCAGGTTAGCAGGGGCTAGACCGGAGAGGAGTCTTTTTGCAATCCTTTAAGTAAAGTCTGATGGTGCGAGTCCTGTGGACCCGCACGACTTTACTAGGATACCCGTGGGAGTCTGGGGGTATTTTCTTGTCTGTGTCCCTGTGTGTCTAGCGTTGTGTTGTGTGAGGGCCCTTGCCTAGTCCACTCAACACTGCGCTAGCACGTCTTGCTTTTGTTTTAGGGTCGCCAGGAGAGAGTCAGATACTTGCGATCTGAGTCTCTCAAGAGAGCACCCTTTCAATTAGAGTAATTTGGCGCACAGACCTGGGAACGTCCCTAGGCTAGAGCAGGTGGCTCAGCCCGGGTATCCGAAGCCTATATCCTTCCGGCTAGACCTCTTCCGCCTGGCAGATTAACAGCTAGGGGTTTATTATTTCTGCATGCTTGTTATTGTGCCACAGTTTACCGTTTTTGTGAGCATTGTGAGTCAGGGTGTGGCTTAGAGACTCTGTCCGAGCAGGCTTGCCTGACTAAGAGTGAGAAGCACACACGTATGAGGTTAGGTTGCGAGTTGCTACCTTTATTTAATTATACCTATGCCATTATTCACTGTATGGCCTATCACTAGTATTTATTCCTGCTTATGAGTTAAGAGTTCTCTAAATCCGTAACGTACTTTCTTTGCTAAGCATCAGATCCTACAGTAGCCGCATGCAGTTTAGAAACCTGCATCTTGTCTACCAGTACGATGTTTTGAGGACTGTTTGCTTTCACCTTCTTTCACGCAGGGGTGATTAGTTGTATTAATTAACGTAACGTTAAATGTACTTTCTTCTAGTTTGTTATTAAATTGTTTCTGCAATTTAATTCCGTTATCTATCTTTTCCTTGAAGCTTTAAGTCAACTTAATTGTGTGATCTTTTATATAGCCTGCTTGACTATCAGCAGTCTATAATGCGTGCACCCTGTAACCGAGTCATAGGATACCTCGTTGTCCAGGCAGGACTCTTGACGGTTTAGGGTGGTTTGTTGCCTGGGTTTATAGATAAGGGTTGGATCTAGCGTTTTCCGTTGTTGCTTGGTGCCGCATACCTAGTCCAATAGAAAGAACCCAGTGTTTATATATCCCAGGACGTAACAGGGGGTTCACCTGTTTTTTTTTAACTCTTTCTCTCCTTTTCTCTCTTTCTCTGGTTTGTATCCATTCAGCCCCATTCAGCCACCTGTTTTAAGACGTTTTTCCCCATCCAAGTATCGATATCTTCCTGGCAAGCGATAGCGAACAAGCATTATATGGAAAAATCCGGCTTCGCCGGAGACATTTTTCTATCTAAAATTGTACAAATTTAGCTTGCTCTCAAAACAAAAATATATATATGTTGGCTCGCTACCGCTCACCAAGAAAATATTGAAACCTGGATGGGGGTATACGTCTTAAAACAGTAGGCTGAACGGGGCCGAACGGATACAAGGCAAAGAGAGAGGGAGAGAAAGAGAAAAAACAAAAAACGAGGAGAGAGGGAGAGAAAGAGAAAACCAAAAAAGGCGAGGTGGGCTCAATTTTTAAGCCGTAACGCAAACATTGAGCCCACCTCGCTGTTTTTGTTTTCTCTTTCTCTCCCTCTCTCCTCGTTTTTTTTTTTTCTCTTTCTCTCCCTCTCTCTTTGCCTTGTATCCGTTCGGCCCCGTTCAGCCTACTGTTTTAAGCCGTTTACCCCCATCCAGGTTTCAAAATTTTCCTGGTGAGCGGTAGCGAGCCAACATATATATATCTTTGTTTTGAGAGCAAGCTAAATTTGTACATTTTTCGATAGAAAAATTTCTCCGGCGAAGCCGGACATTGCCAATCTCTGAATTAAGGGGAGATGGGTCGTTTTTCTGGTCCCCTTTCTTCCTCATGGTTAACCCCATTAGTTTTCATATTTTATGATGTTCGGCCCATTAGTTTGGCGATTTTAAGACATTTCACCCCATTTCGTTGTTAATATTAAGACTTTTGTGTCATTTAGGCGTCGAGTTTTGGTGAGGTCAGTCCTCAAGGCAATAGTGAGTTGGGTCTATAATTAGGCCTTGTAATTGGGGTTGGGTGTGACAGGGATCTGCCTTGTGTGGGCCGATCGGCTTTCTACAGACTCCCGTATTCTTATGTTCTTATGTTTGTGCCATGAAATATATGCAAAAAGTTTTTGGATAATCTCACCGAGGTATTCGCCGAACCATCGCTTAATTCGCCGAAGACGTCGCAGAACATACGCCGAGGATTCGTTTATCCTTCGCATTATTTTATTCAAATGTGACAGTTCTCGCCGAGGTCATCGGCGAACCATCGCTCAATTTGCCGATGTCGTCGCGTAATGTCGCCGATTCGTCTTAGACATCGGCAACATCGTCGCCGAGTGTAAACTTGTCAACGTTTTTTAACGGTCAAAATCGTTGACGTCGCACAAATTCGTTGCGAATTGACAAGACTACGTCCTCGGCGACGAAAATCGTATGAAATCGCATCAGTGGGAAAGGGACATCAGACTATCTTCTATTCTACAGCTGAGCTCTGGAACTCTCTCCCGGAATCAGTCTTTCCCTCTTCCTATGACTTAAATTGGTTCAAACTCTGTGTGTCCAGGCATTTTGGCTCGAACGTCCCTTCATTTTGGCCCTGTCACTCTTTCAACTGTGGGGGAGGCACTCGCTGCGGGCAGTTCTGCCTTTTGTCTCCCTCACTCACATAGAAAATAAAATGGACATAACCAATTTGCATCGGTTGATTATCTTTGTAGACTTGAGACTGTCCTAAGATTAGGAATATGTCTGAGACAGTTAATGAATGCCGGCCCAGGACAATAATCGCCGTGGGGATCCCAAAGAGTTTCGGTGTCTTCTTGAGATCAACATAAACTGCAAGCAGGCCTTTTTTTAACTTAAGTTTGCATTACACAAGAACCCAAAATACCAGAATCTGGTAAATTGTTGACTTTGTCAGTGTATTTCCGGATTTTTCAGGTCTCTGCTCCTTTAGCAGGTGGCCTCGAATTTGCATCAGCGCAATGTGGACAAAGACCTTGCCTGTCACACTGAGCAGTGTGATACCACGGTAGTTATTGAATTCCTGTCGGTCCCGTTTCCAATTCCAGATAGGGCTGACCAGAATCCTTTTCCAGTCAAGAGGAATGGTACCTGTCTGCCACACAGCACTCAGAATCGTATGTAACCCATGGACCATTGGCTCACCCCTAGCTTTCAATAATTCAACAGGAATGCAACAAATACCTTCAGCTTAGCCACAGCCTTCGTTACTCAGCAAGGAAGGGAGAGTGTTCACTAATTGGCAGATCATGGACTGGTGGTTGGACGTCCACTGGATGAAGCTGTATAATGGGGGCACTAGCCATGTACAACTGCTCAAAGTACTCAGCCCAACGGGCTCTGCACTCATCATCATCTGATGCAAGTTGGCCATCTGCCATCCACATACTGAACTAATCTGCGGGGATGGCTTAGTACAGATTTTTTTTCAGGGCTCAGTAAGCCGGCCGAAGGTCATTTGCAGAGAAATTTCTACCTCCTCAGCGATTCCCCTGACATACTTCTTGTCGGGAATAGGGTAATGATCCTGACAGTTTTAGGTCCAATAGTACATTTGAATTTGGCGGTATCGTATTGCATGTACGATTTCGGCTAGTTCTTTGTGTATTGTAGTTTATTATTAAGTATAGGTTACATATTAACTGTAATGTATAAATATCTACATCAGCTCTAGATGTATCATGAAACCAAGTTATGGGTTATAATTATTATGAGCCGGCAGCCATATGTAATTTCGCGAAGCGATCGGACGCCGGCCCTTTAGTCTCTCAATCAACACCATACAGCCAACATCTTCCCCCCGGCTCTGACTCGACCCATAGTTCACCATGTGCTACAAATACTAATCTATAACAACAGTCCTACATTACCAGTCCTCTAAGCTAAGTTCATTGTATCGATATTGTATTATGTGAACATTCCTACATGTCATGCAATTGAATTAACCGTGTGTGGGGGACTGGATTACACCCATCGACTACTTCGTTGGTAATTATATTATATAACTATTTGTTGGGATATTTTCATGTACCAGTGATATGCAATTTAACCTCTTTATCTAAATTCCCGACACTTCTCTTTGTCTCTCTTCAGGGAGTTCTCGCTCTGCAAAACAGGGCCCTGTGCTAGCTCTATCCAATCTGGCAGCATGACTCCTCTATTATGCCCAGCATCTTGCCTCACTTGCTATCATTGATTTCATTTGAGGGGGAGGTAAGGGGGGGATTTTAAAAATGAAAATGTATTAAGAATATTTACCGTAGTGCCTCAATTAATCTTATTGTAATGTACCCTTTGCTAACTTCCCCGATGATGCAATATCCCAAGGTCGCCTTACAAAGCCATTTTCGGTTACGAATTAATTAATTATTAATTAATGGATTATTAACATGTCTCTAACCACTGGAGATTCGTGTTAACCTAGGAATTGAAGCGGCTTGGTTGAAGTACCATTACATCAGAGAGGTAAATTGTATAGACGACATAGGTGAGGCCCCTTTAGATAAAAGAGGTGAGAGTATAGAACATAAATAGCCAATAACTATCAAGACAAAAAAGTTTCAAGGGAAAAGTTCGGAATTTCACGAGGAAAGGGGTGTAAGATATCAAAAGGAGGGTTTCTAGATAAACCAGGTGCAGAGATTCAAGAGGAAATAGGTCCAGAAGGTTAAGAGAAAAGTGGTGTAGAGTTTCAAGAGGCAAGATGGTGAGGAGTGCATAAAAACGGCGAAAAGTGTCTATAACCTAGATACAGTCTGCGTGAAAGAGTTAAAGGTTGTCTTAACACTAGATTAGCGGGCTAGCGGTTTATTTATATGTACCGCCCAGCGGGGTGTTTTTAGCCAAAATAGGGCTGTTTACGTGATCATTTTCATGCCTAAATAAGACCCAGAGTGTAAAACAAGTATCTATACCTGAAAGGGCATAAACAGAGCTTTCCAATGACACCATAACGATCCTTTTATGATGGCTAGTTTTCTTGCAACAACCGTGCAACGCGAGTGCAAAAAGCATGTAATTCGGCACTTTCCCCATACAATTCCGTATGTAGCGAGAGAGAGAGGGAGGGAGGAGGTGGGATTCGTGTCAGTAGGTTCGCCGCGGTGGTCTGGAGCAGTCATACGCTCGCTACTCTCCTGCCACCACTTGTCTCTCTCTCTCAGCAACATTACGTGCTGAAATTGCCACACGACCTATGTCGAGCACCGCCAGATAGTCCAGATTTATTATACTCGACTTATGTTGCGCGCCGACACTTAGGGGTTAAAGAAAACAATATCGAGTGTCAACAGAACAATTTAACCTCATGTACTACATCTGCACTCCTATACTATACCCTCCATGCGGTAATGGGCTGGTCTATTAGTGAGAGTTGAGCGTTCTCTGCCATACCTATAGCTTTCTGTGACTGTTCCTTTAACTTACATATTTTCTAGATCTCAAGTGGCGGGAACTCTTCCGTGGATTGACCTCTCTACTGCCAACCTAGGCTGAGCCAAAGCATTACATTTTTCCTTTGCCCCTCAACTTTCCTTACATAATTGTTGAGAGGCACAGGGCCTTGGGTGGGGCTTCAGTGTCCCGGACATTTCCGCACCCTCCTCAGCTACTCGCCTGGGAGCGGCTTCAGTTACCTGGGCATTCCTAGTGGTAAAGCAGGGAGGGTTCTGTGGCGGTGCTCCGTTATGGCCTTAGCCTTGCTCGGAACCTTGGGGCTGTTCAGTCAGACTGCCTGAGGAACAACAACAACAACAACCACCATAGGAAGAGTTTGATATTTGTACATACGGTAACTCTTTGACAATGCTATGTCCTTTCTAAGATGAGGTATACCACATGGCAAAAATTGCAATTAAACAAAAAGCGAAACATTTCCCCATAGGGAATTCCTATGTATTTGCACGAGAGAGCTGAATAATCTATTATTATTTATTTCACTCCAACTCCAAACACCTCCCAATGAAATGAATGTAAGCAAGTATGTGATTCACCGGGATTCGAACCTGGGTTACCACATACAGATGCAGATCAAATATATAGGAATGCAGATTATATATATAGGAATACCCTATGGGCAATACTCAAGAATTCCCTATGGGGAAATATTCCGCGGCGGCGACCGCTCTGTATATACTGTATATATATATCTATATTATTGAATCAGTGCGTGTGTCTGTTTGTCTGTCTGTGTGTTCTTAGTAGGCGGCCGCAGTTTTGGACCTGGGGAGCTGAAACTTTGCATGTGGGTTTCAATTGACCTGGGTCAGGTCATAGAGGGGGCGAGGCCACGATCGGAGGTCGTTTCGAGGCCGAAATTGAAAACAAAATGAAAAAATGGCCGTTTGGGGCAGAAGGAGGCCTCCGATCGAAAAGGTGTATGGAACGAAAGTTGTTCGCAGCCCCCCCAAAATGGGAGTACAGATGAGGTCAGATCCAAAATCGGAGGTCATTTAGCGGCCGAAATCGAGGTCGCCGTTCAATGAGGCACAGGGAGGTCGAGGCCGGTGATTATGGTAGTAGTAGTATTGTGATGATTGTGGTAGTAGTGATTGATGATGGTGATTATGGTAGTAGAATTTAAACCCGGGCAACGCCGGGTACCCTTGCTAGTATATATATATATATATATTGTCACAATGACCAGGGTCTTTTAGGGTCTTTTAGGAGTAGATAGACTTTAGTGGCGCCAGACTTCCTGAGAGCAGCTGTGCCAAGTCTATTAGAAAGACCTGGCATTGTGAGTTTCTCTCAGATACCCTTCCAATTGGGCATGACTAGTTTTGCCGTGCTTCTAAGCATTTTTGTCTCAATAAACATTTGTGTAGAATGAGCCAATAGAGTTTTACTAGTTTTGTCTAACCAGTTGTTAGGCAGTGGCAGCGCTGTATTTTTCTGCTAGGCGTGGCTGGTCAAGCGAGGAAGGGGAGGATGGAATGTTGCTCTCTCGCTGGAGGGGGGGGGGGGGGGGGGGGGGTGGAGGTGGAGGTAGTGTTGCTAAGCAACACGAGTTTAATTAATTGTGTGACCATTGCAAGTTCAGTTGTGTTACAATATAAAGATGTACTTTATTTTACCTGCCACACTGTTTTAGTTAATTTGTTAACACAGGTATACTTTAGTATAAGTTATTCTTGTGAAGTTTCTTAGTGTTATCATATCGTGTGGTGATATCTTGTAACCCCCCCTAGTTTGAGCCTGGCTCCCGCCAGCTTCGCCAGGGCCAGGCCTCATCATTCTCTCGTGGGTGGCCAGACAGTATAGGTGGTGGTAGCTCTCTGTAGTGGTACACCAGTCTGCCCCTGTTTATTTTGTCCTTGCTTGCATAAGAGTAACGTAACGTAATTAACAGAGAATCCTAGACATCCATTTCTCCCTTTTTTATTATTCCTTTCCTCTGATCACCATTTTACTATCTTTCCATTTTCATCATATATTCTGAACCTCCGGTGGCTACTTCGGAATTCGTAATAGGGAAGAGCTGGGAGGTTTGCCGGGGTCCTTACTAATAAGCACTGTTAATCCCATAGACATTCCACACACACACACACACATCCATAACCCCTACATATTTTTCCCAGTGTTTGTGCTTATGACCCGGCAGCAGCCTTGACGGTTCTGCCCCAGCCATTGTTTGTTCCCTATCTCGGGTTTCGAACTGGGGCAACGGAGTGTTTAATATTAATTAGGAATCCAGCTTCAGTCTGGACCCCCCCCCCCCATAGTTTAGTGAGTGTGGGAGGTGGACTCTAAGAGTTCATTGTAAGGGCGGTAACTCACTGGGGGGCCCAGGTTGAAGCAGAATATACTGGTGTGGTATTAGAGGTGGTCAGGGCAACTTGCTTCCACTAATATCACCCCGAGGTTAGTAGTAATATTAGGACACTGCCTTGTCTTGTTAGTTCATTATATGTATACAATATTATTATGTGCAACTCTCTTGGGTTGAGAGTGGATTACCGTTGGCTGGTTTGCGCACGGTATAGTATTGTCGAGGGCGCGCATAGCCTGTTATGCTCGAAGTACACCTGCACTCTTGTTTTCGTTGATGTCTGCTGGTAGCCTATATGTATTTAACTGTTTTGATTATCCAACCCAGCATTGATAATCCCGGTGTTGGTTTCGAGTTCTCGTAGCTAGTAAGTTACATGAGTATTTCTGTTCTACTAATTATTCAGAATAGGAGCAGGGCAGTGTGCACCTTAAGCCCTGAGAAGAGCCTGGAAGCGTTCATAAAACTCTTACCTGTTGCGTCGTGGTGTTGTTTGGTAGAGAGACAAGGTGCATTTGCATTAGTCATTATTTTCGTATACCGTCTCTAAGCAACTGAGGTCCAGATTCGTAACAATATATATATATATATATATATATATATATATATTATATATATATACAGGGTGTCCAGGGAGGAAAGGGCATAACTTTGGGAAATGATAGAACAAGGTATTCTAAGCATAAAATGTTCTATTTGAAATATTCCAAATCTCGACCGGTATAGAGATATTACACGTTGAACATTATATTTTCTTCAGTATTTCCTCATAAGGCTGGCCTAGCTGTCCTATTGCCCATCACACCTCTATCTTTCTGTAATTATTTTACCATGATATTATAAAGATACTCTAATTCTGTAAGTTGCAAAATTATTATAGACATATTAGCTCACTTCGGACCAGTTGGAAATGATTTCACATGGAAGAGTCCATTACAGTGATGCGGGGGAGGACACTACATTAAACCATAAATATCTTGTTAACGGTTGAGATTTGGAATTTTTGTTGTAGAACATTTTATGCTTAGAATACCTTGTTTTATCATTTCCCAAAGTTATGCCCTTTCCTCCTGGGACACCCTGTATATACCCGTTAGTATGTTGGTCTTACCTCTGAATCACAGTAGAATATATATAGGTCCGTCGGCTGCTGCAACAATATTCCATAATGGAATTATGAAGAGGTATAGTTTTAATGGAAACACTTATTTTCTATTTAAATACTAACAAAATAAAGATTTAATAGCACTTAAATTCTAGAGTGCTGTAAGGGAGCACTGAATAGAATACCCACTCTTTGGAAGTACTGTAGTGGAGTACTGTCTCTACTTATAAAGTTTGTAGAAACACTTTGAGGAATGCTGTTTCTACTATACTAGAAAAGCAACTAGGACTGAGCTATATTTCCTGTATCTATCTTATACTTGAAAGAAAGAAAATATATATATTAGAAGGTATTCGATCCTAATGATGCCACACACGTATGATATCGTTGAAATATCGTTACTGTACACGGACACTAATTAATACCTAGAGTGATGAAGGTATCGACCTTGGGGCTGTCTAATCTTCTGCTACTGAGCCTGGGAGCTCAGGCACTGGTGTGGCAGTGTCTGTGATACTACGTGTGACAACTAGTTGCTAGCAATCTCCTGGGGTGTTTCGGCAATTGTTTGTGAGTCACGTTGCAAGACCCGTGTGAACTATGCTTTCGTTTGCAGCTTTAGACCAAAGGAGTTGAATGGTGACATGGTGAGGTTGTGATCTTCTAACAGTAGGATCACACCAACTATATGTACAGTTCTATACTTAAATAAGTGTGTAACTGATATTGAAATGCTACTTAATGTATTGAACTCTTTCACGCTTTTATGATGCAGAAGTTGCCAGATTAGCAATAAGAAATAGAGTTTTCTCACTCTTATAATTACCTCTCCAAAATAAGTTTTCTGCCCACAGCTAACTCAAAGACAACTGCAGAGGTTGAAGTAACTAAACTAAAGATTTCTAAATACCCCTGATAGTAACAAAGGCTTTAAAGTATCCCTAATAGGCTCAAAATTGCGTCATAAGCTTGAAAGGGTTAATGTGAATAAATTGTACAGTCAACTATAGATGCGCTGTTACGTATATTTAACACCTTAAGAGCGGCCTAGGCGGTAATTTCTATGTACCGCCCAGCGTTTTTTTTTTACCATAAATGTGGTTGTTTCCGTGCTCTTTTTCATGCATAAACAAGATCCAGAGCGTAATACAAGTATGTATCCCTGAAAGGGCGTAAATTGAGCTTTCCAATGACACCCGAACCATCCTTCTACGATCACTGGTTGTCTTGCAACGATCGTGCAACCGAAGGGCAAAATTGCTAAAATACGGTCATTTTCTTACATTATTACGTGTGAAACGAGTGAGAGAGGGTGGAGTACAAAGGAGTACATCTCAGTAGCTCCACGGCCACCGTGACGAGCGGTCAGGAGGTAATCTACGCTCCTCCCACCGCTCCGCTCTCTCTCGGAGCACATTACGTGCTCAAAATTGCATTCGACAATAGCCGGGACCCGTCCATAGACCACATTTATTTCACTCGACAATAGCCGGGCGCCGCCAAAGAAGGGTTAAATACTGTATATATATATATATATATATATATATATATATATATATATATATACACAGTATATAATATATACTGTATATATATATATATATATATATATATATATATATTATATATATACGGAGAAATGGATAGGTGATGAGCATGGAGGTTTTAGGAAGGGAAGAGGATGTGTAGATCAGATTTTTACCCTGAATTGTGTTGTGGAGATATATCTGGAGAAGCAACAAAAGGTGAATGCTGCCTTTATGGACTTGGAGAAGGCCTATGACAGAGTGGATAGAGAAGGTATGTGGAAAGTACTTAGAATATACGGAGTAGATGGCAAGTTGCTAAAAGCAGTGAAAAGCATGTATGAGGGTGCAAAGACGGCAGTATGTGTGGAGAATGAGCAGAGCGAGTTTTTTTTACCTGAATGTTGGGTTGAAACAGGGGTGTGTGATGTCCCTGTGGTTGTTTACAGTATATATGGATAGAGTAATGAAAGAAATACAAGGAAGAGCAGTGGATGTTGGTGTATCACTGACAAGAGAGGGAAATGAGTGGAAGCTGCCTGTACTGCTGTTTGCTGATTATACAGTTCTGATGAGCGATAATGAATGGGAATTGCAGGGTCTGATAAATGTGTTTGGAACAGTGTGCGAAAAATGGAATCTGAAGGTAAATGCGGGGAAGAGCAAGGTTATGATCTTCGAAAGGGGTGAAGCCACAGAGTGTGAGGTGAAGTTGAACGGTCAGGCTATGGAGATTGTCAGCTCATTTAAGTATCTTGGCAGTGTGTTGAGTAAAGTATGGATGAAGAAGTGCGGGAGAGGGTGCAACAGGGGAAGAGGTTTGTAGGAGTGCTGAAAGCAGTAACAAGACTTAGGGTGGTCAGTATGCAAGTGAAGAAGTCCTTGCATGACAGTGTGGTAATCTCGACACTGACTTACTGAAGCGAAGCATGGACGTTTGAGAAGAGACTCAGACCAAGAATGAGTGGGGTGGAAATGAGTTATTTGAGAAGTGCGTGCGGAGTTACATGGAGGGATAGACAGACGAATGTGGAAGTAAGAAGGAGGTGTGGTGTGGAGGTAGATGTACTGGAAAGTGTGAAAAGGAACACCTTGAGATGGTTCGGCCATATGGAACGTATGGGAAGCGAGAGAATGACTAAGAAGGTGTACGAGAGCGAGGTGGAAGGACGGAGAGGGAGAGGTAGACCAAAAGAGAGGTGAGGAAGTATATGGATGCAGGCGGTGCTGGTTGTTGTTGTTGTTGTTGTTCCCCAAGCTTCCTGGCCGAACAGCCCCAAGGCCCCGAGCAATTCCAAGGCCATAATCGAGCGCCCCCACAGAACCCTCCCTGCCGACCACAATAAAACCTGAGTGACCAAGGCCACTCCATGGCGGGGAGCTGAGGAGGGTGCGGAAACGCCCGAGAAACCAAAGCCCCACCCAGGGCCCTGTGCCCCTCAGCAATTATGAAGAGAAGTTGAGGGGCAAGGGAAAAATGTGACGCTTTGACTTCCAATCTTGGTAGATTGGGAGGTCAATCCACGGAGGAGACGCCGTTACTAGAGATCCAGAAAATATATAAGTTAAAGGAACAGTCAGAGTAAGCTATGGGTATGGCAGAGATTGCTCAGCTCTCACTCTGATAGACCAGCCCATCACCACATGACTAGAACCCAATCCTCTCAGCATCAGCTAGGAAAGGCCCTAGAAAGCCGCCTTTGGCGGGGGGATAGCTCCCCTATATCAACCCCTTTCGGGGTTGGGCACCCGCCTTTTCGGGGTTGGGCACCCGCGGTGCTGGTTGAGAGGAGGGGCGTTGACTGACTGGGGACAGAGGTGCATGGGGGCGGTACGTTCCTGGCCACCCCTTCGGGGATCACGGCATCAGGCAATATATAGATAGATAGATATATATATACAGTATATATATATAGAATGAGAGGAGAGAGAGAGAGATGGTGGTGGGGGGGGGGGGGGGGGGGGTAAGAAGGGAAGGACATTACTTACCATGAATGTACATACTCTACTATAGGACTCTCGTGTTTTACTTAGGAAAAGCATATCATATAACTCGGTTACTTTGATTTATTTGATATTTCCAGAATAATAAATACAGAAAATGTTTTCATAATATGTAAACATGTTATTTGCATACGTGTTGCTAGAAACATTATAAAATACATATTTAGGTAATATACGTCCCAGTAATGTCATATTTAACCTAATGAAGCCAGTATGGCGTTACAGTCAGAGACCGTTCATGATTATAATATAGCCTGGCAATGTTCAGTACCAGCCTGGATCTCATTACTCTATATGATATTTATCAATTAAATTCTGTCATAATGTTGATTGTTTGCACCAGACGGCTGTGAGGCAACTAATCATTGTACTACAGTAATTAACTGCTGCACTAGTACCGATTATATCACCACCATGCGTGCATGTAATATATTAATTATCCAGCTTTATTAACATTTACTCGTACACATTGGCATGATGGCTAATGGAACTACTATATATATATTACTCTCTCGAATAACTTTGGTTTTCTGTGTAACACCTTAACATAAATATAATTATATAGGACACAGGAAAGCTTACTAAGTATTACACTCTTTTGATGCAAACAGGATAATTTTAATAAAATCGAGTTTATTAAATTCGCTCCCCAACACCAAACACTCTAACCATTACACCATCAAGACAGTCAAAGGTTAAGTACATGACTACGAATTTGTATAAATTTATCGAGTACTGGATATCAATCAAATGTCCTCAAACCCAACTGCGCACTGAACAGGGAGTAGTGCTTGGTTTATGGTCCATATATTTATATATTGATTTATTTATGAGTTTCCTCGCTAGAGCTCTTTCAAGCTTAAACAAAACACCCCCTAGACCCCTTTTCAAAATAAATTTGTACATTTGTCGGTAAAAAAAATGTCCGGGCCGGTTCCTTCTAAAATTAGAGGCACGCTATCGCTCGCCAGGAATAAATCGACACCTAAAGGGCAAGAAAGGTCTAAATATTGATAACAAAATGAGGCGAAAGGTCTCAAAATCGCCAAACTAGTGAACGAACGTTTTAAAATCGCAAAACTAATGGGTCTAAACATGAGAGAGAAGGGGGTCCAGAACTAGCGAGTACCAACCCCTTAATGAGGCACAGATCTCTGCAGGCCAAGACATGTTTGTGCGTGAATATATTTTCAATCAAAAGTTAATAGGAACAAAGTGAAAACTAATAGGGTTTTTAGCATCCAACTTTAAGGTTACCGTCAAGAGGAATATTTACATAATGCTTATGATAACGTTTAAGAGGGAGGTAGTCGTTTTTAGATTTTAAGACGTTCGTTCTATTTGTTTGACTATTTTGAGACCTTTTGCCTCATTTCTTTGTCAATATTAAGACATTTCATACCATTTAGGTGTCGTCATTTTCCTGGCGAGCAATAGCGAGCCTGTAAATTAGAAGAAACCTGTCTTCGGCAGCAACATTGTCTACCGAAAAATGCACACATTTATCTTGAAGGTGGGTCTAGGGGGTATTCCTTTAAGCTTGATGAAGGTCTTACGAGGAAACTTAAAACTAAATAAATATATAATTACATAGACCAAAAACCAAGCACTACCCCATTTAGGAAGGATCTCTAGCAATTATAAGGCTTTGAACTATCTCAATCAACCCTCTAGCTACCACTGATCCTGTCTAAGCTGCCTGAAATCATCTAAGTATAGCTAGAATAAAACATAACAGACGTCGCTGGTATAAATCATCTAAGTATAGCTAGAATAAAACATAACAGACGTCGCTGGTATAAAAAAGGGTTAAGGGGGGTGACCTGCTTTTTGTTATCTCCTTTTCTCTCTTTCTCTGGCTTGTATCCATTCGGCCCAATTCAGCCTACTATTTCAAGTCGTATGTCCCCATCCAGGTGTTGATTTCTTCATGGCGAGCGATAGCGAGCCAGCATTTTATGGATAAATCCCTGGAGAAATTTGTTTATCGAAAAATGTACATATTTAGCCTGCTGTCAAATTTGTGTTTTTAAATATGCTGGCTTGCTACCGCTCGCCTGGAAAACATCGACACCTGGAGGGGAATACACGTCTTAAAACAGTAGGCTGAATGGGGCCGAATGGATACAACCCAGAGAGAGAAGGAGAGATAGAAAAAACAAAATAGGAGGTGGACCCCCTCCTGTGGACAATTTCCTCCACAGTTTATACAATGGACAGTAATATACAAGTTAATACAACATTCACTTAAGGGGGGATTAGCGGATTCATTGGCTCATTTATGTATCATTATATATTTTTGTTTTAGTTTTCTCCCTATACCTCCATCAAGCTTAAAATTACACCCGCCCAGTACCCTATTTACAGTATATATGTAGTTACACCCGCCCAGTACCCTATTTACAGTTATATATGTAATTACACCCGCCCAGTACCCTATTTACAGTTATATATGTAATTACACCCGCCCAGTACCCTATTTACAGTTATATATGTAATTTTTTCGATAGAAAAAGGTCTCGGCTGAAGGCCGGCCAAACTAATGAGCCGAATGTCTTTAAATCTGAAAGCTAATGGGGATAAACATGTGGAAGAAGAGGGACCAGAAAAATTACCCATCTCCCCTTAAAAACAACCAATATGCAACAATGAGAAAGCGAGTAGATTTGAATAAATTATATGTAGCACATAATTATTCTTGTTGCATACATTTTGAGATAACTGTTGATGTTGGATTGTCAGCATAACTGCTGAGTTCTAGAACTCTCTCCCAGAATCAGTTTTTCCCACTTCCTATGACCTAAATTGCTTCAAACTTCGTGTGTCCAGGCATTTTGGCTCGACCGTCCCTTGATTTTGGCCCTGTCACTCTTTCAACTCTGGAGGAGGCACTCGATATAGGCAGTTCTGCCTTTTGTCTCCCTCACTCACATAGACAAAACAAATACATGAAAATGCTACAGCGATCGGAGTGGACGATACAAATTAGCCACATACTCTTCCTACGAACACACAACTACTCCCCTTTTTGCTAATAGAACAACGGTGAGTATGGTCTATTCATCCTAGGTTGGGCAGAAATCGTAGCCTCTACCTCTGTAACTCAAAAAGAACTAGAGTAATCGAGCTCATCTTTCTACCAAATGGAAGACTTGGCTTGGGAATAGGTGCAAGCATTGACAGCTCATTTACTCTAGCCCTTTTTGAGTTACAGAGGTTAGAGGTTACGATTTCTGCCAAACCTAGAATGAACGGATTATACACCCAACAAGCTTAAGGCATTTTCTTCATAAGCCTCTTCCAGGGATTTGGCAGTAATAATATTAGTGTTGATGTGTCCGAAGAAGAAGAAAAAATAAATTAGAAGAGAGAGAAAGATATATGAGAAGAGAAAGAAGAATACATGAGCAGCAAGAGAAAGCTATATGAGAAGAGAAAGAAAAATGCATGAGGAGAGAAAGATAAAAGAGAAGAGAAAGAAAGATTTATAAGAGAGAGAGAATATAATGAGAAATGAGATACATGAGAAGAGAGAGAACGATAAAAAAGAAGAGAAAGATATATAAGAAGAGAGAGAAATATAAATGAGAAAATAAGGAAGAATACATGAGAAGAGAGACAGATAAATGAGAAGAGAAACAAATATATATAAGAAGTAGAGAGAAAGATAAATGAAAAGATAAAGAAAGATATACGAGAAGAGAGAGAAAGATACATGAGAAAATAAAGAATAATACATGAGAAGAGAGAGAAAGATACATGAGAAGAGAAAGAAGAATACATGAAAAGAGAGAGAAAGATACATGAGAAGAGAAAGAAAGATATATGAGAAGAGAAAGACACATTTATGAGAAGAGAGAGAGAGAGAGATAAATGAAAAGAGAAAGAAGCATAAAAACGTTCAGGATGTTATGATTTATAATATTAATTCATATTGAAAGGCGGTTACTTGCAATTAACTTGGTTTAAAGCTCATCAGTGGCTACAACAATGTAATTAAGAAGACTGCTATTATCTCGTATGGGGGAGCACAGGATTTGGTATTATGTTATTTTTACAAAGGAAGACAATGACACGCAAGCAACAACAAACTTAATGGTCCTTATTAGGCTACTTGTTAAAAAGAGAGAGAGAGAGAGAGAGAGAGAGAGAGAGAGAGAAGAGAGAGAGAGCGAGATTGCCACAACAATCAACTGGAGGGCTTCAGCTCCAGAAAAAAAAAATCAGTGGACCATAAACCAAAATGATGATGATACATTCATGGCAAGCAATTTATCTATGCAATATTTAAGATGATAGGGTTTATAGTTTTGGTAGGTTTATTTATTTACTTATTATTTTTCTAGTTTCCTCGGTAGACCTCCATCAAACTTATACAAATATCCATCAGATCCCCCTTCTAGATTAATGTGTACATTTTTCGGTAGATTTACAGGCCGAAGGTCGGTTCTTCCAAAATTACTGGATCAATATCGTTCGCCAGGATAAAAATCGAAACCTAAAATAGCACGAAAAGTCTAAATATTGACAAATAAATGAGGCGAAAGGTCTTAAAATCAACAAACTAATGGGGCAAACATCTTAAAATCTGAAAACTAATGGGGCTAAACATGAGGGAGAAGGGGGACCAGAAAAGCGACCCATCTCACCTTAAATGCCTGGACTGTACGACACTACAACATTTATAGGCAACTGTGTCCATAACCTGACGATTCTGTTGAAAAAGAAGTGCTTCGCCTTTCCAACAACTTTGTAACCATTATGTCTTGTGTATATTGTGTTATCAAATGTGAAGTTCTTACTTCGGCCATATTGTCATTGACTTTGATAATTTAATAATACTTGGATTAAGTCCCATCTTACTCTCCAGTCTCCGGTTTACCACGGTAAACAAGATTAACTCTTTTAGTAGTTCCTTATATGTTGTATTTCTTAGTGGAGGAATCATTATAGTGTTTTTCTTTTCTATATTCCAACCACTCCCTCTCGGTCTCGGGCATAGGCTGAGAGCCTGTACATTCAACCGCGAATCATTGAACGGTGAAGCCCGTCATATCTCTTTCCAGTCTAGGGAGTGAGACATGTGAAGCACTTTTTAGCTGCAACCAGCCCCTGCCATCTTGCCTTCACAGGATGCTTGGTGCTTAGTTGCCCACTCACGGCCCGAGGCCGACCCATCTCTGATGCTGCCTCGCTCCAGTACTTCACTGTCTCACCTCCTAGACTCGGACCATCACTCTCACAACGCCACCTATTGAGCAATGAACTCGCTAGACAACGTCCACCTGTAGCATGTTTTGAATATGGGAATATTCATACAGTGCTATTTAATCAGGGGACAATGAGGGTAATTATTTAGCGTTTCGGTGGGCTTTGTGGTAATGCACTGATACTAGGTACAGCACAAATTCCATCCCAGTAATATCTTCCCATTGACATATTAGGATTAGAACCTACTGTAGGTCATTGGATTACCAGTCCAGTGGCAAGACCACTCCACCACACCTCCCTACTCTCTATTGTACTCTCTCTAGTTTATAAATGTCTACTTTATAGTATAGCAACCAAAACTGGAGACAATATTCCACATGCGGACAAACATGAATATGTATGTGTGATATCAAGCCAGTTTATGTGTCTGATTGTTATATTGCCTTATTGTCTAGCTTTATCGTGATAACTGTGTTGGTGGTGTAATGGTTTAGATGCTTATGTTCTGGGTGTGCTGTCCCGAGTTCGATCCCGGGAGGACCGTATACTTTCATTAGTTTATTAAAGTATATTGGGGTTTGTAATAGATTATTAATGTTAAGAAGGGGGCGTTCCTTAATTAGTGGTTATGAGATAGTTATAAAACAGCATTTTGCTCTGATAATTTACAAGTGATATGAAGAACATAATACTAAATACTGATTTCCAATCATTATATTGTCACCAAGTCGCATTCGCAGTCTATTTCATTTCTACCGTATCTAAGTAAAATATTATTTGCATACAGTTAACCACTTCTGTATCCAGCCGATCAGTCTTTACATTAAATTTGATTTCAGGCTACATTTAGACGATTCCATGAGAAGCTTAGGAAGCATGTATGGTAGCTAAGAGGATTAATTGGGCTATTGTGTAGCCTTTTAATTAGTAGACGTATGCTTGTAAGCTGAATTCAAATGGCCCAAATAGTGGCCAGAAAATAATGAAACAGGATATCACCGATACTGAATGGGGTTAAGCAATTATTATCGGTCGTATACACTCCTATTGTCAAATATGTAAATTCAGTAGGCTTATGTAGATCATTATTATTGTAATGAGTAGCAGTGAAAAGCAATAATCTTTAGTCAAGAGATAATAATAAGTTATAAATGCAGATTAAGTTTATATGTTCATTTCAACGGGGCCAACCCATCGGGGGGGATTTTTTTGTCTCTCTACCCCTCTGAGTTGTATCCATGTTGGCCCCATTCAGCCTACTGTTATAAGACGTTTATCCCCATCTATGTGTCGATTGTTTTCCTGCCAAGCTGTAGCGAGCCAGGCCTATTTTATGAAATTAATTTTGACAGCATAGCTAAAATTGTACATGTTGCGCATAGAAAAATGTCTATAGCGAAGCCGGAATTTCTCCATATCAATGCTGACTCGCTATTGCTCTGCCAGGATGAAATCGGCTCTTGGGATGGGGAGGGAATAAACGTCTTAAAAAAAGGTACGCTGAATGGGGACGATATGGATATAAGCCAGGAAAAAGAGAGGAGAGAAAAGGGAGAGGAAAACACGCAAGGTCGCCCCCCTTAATTTTCAAGTGTCTGGTACCTACTGTAGTTATGACCATCGTTTCCCCGGGCACCACACACACTCAGGCTTGGTAGTAGCTTTGCATATATTAGGAGACCAAAACTGTAATGCGCTTGCCAAGTGGGGCCTGGCTTAATGATTAATGTATTGTGGATTATGTGTGAGAGAGAGTAGTTAAGCGTAGTTACACAGATACTCAGGCCACACAAACTTTGCCGCAGCCTACTAGGTTGTCTTGCTTACTTACTACTACACAGAGAAACAATTGTATAATAGAATAGGACAGCAAAGTAGAAGGCTCTCCACCCACCCTCCAGGCCCTCCGCCTAAAAAAGCTGTACCGGAAAATAGGATGAATTATAACCTTATGGATTAGGAAATGCCCACAGGGAAAAGTTTGTATAGAGTATAGAGTTAAATTAGTCTGAGAGGAAACTACAATTACAGTTGATATAGCTACTGATTCATTCCATATTAATCCAGTCTCCATTCAATGTTCGTGCATGCTTCTTTATAATAACTCAAGCCGCGTTGCACGACATAGTAGGTCGGGCAAGAGAAACAATGGACTATTGTCGGTGACCGGACCAACTAGTTCGGGGCAGGATTTTGAGGCACAACTTATCGGCTCTGAGAGAGAGTCCCCGCGTTGACGTGGACGATAGGCAGGCTTTGACAATCCGGCCCGACCACAGAGCCGCGACTGACAGCGTCCCACTGCAAGACATTCCACAACCACTGTCTCGCCGAGACCAGGAAAAAAACCAAGGAATTACCTTATTTAGGGATTCTCACCTCCGGTTACGCAATTGCTACGAGGGCAACCAGTGGTATACAAGGATGATTCAGGTGTCCACTGGAAAGCTCTATTATCGCCCTTTCACGGATACCTAATTGTATTACGCTCTAGCTCTTGTTTATGCATGAAAAAAAGAGCATGCGGAATGAGGCTCGTATGTTAGGAATAAATATGCCCTCCAGGCAGGGTAGTAGAAGTTACAAAACATCCCCGTCGGTAAGGGGTTAAACGTTATCGATTGAATTACTAGCGACAACCCTCCCTTTTTTACCACACTGTATGTGAAGATATTTTGTGTGACATGTATGCATGCCTCTTTCTATTTAATTTCCTGTCATTTCCTCGGTTTGTTTGCAGCATTGTTATCATTTGTGATATAATTGATAATAATCGGTCAAATCCTTTAAGGGGGGCCCAATTAGTTTTTTTCTCTCTCTATACCTCTGTCTATGGCTTGTATTCATTTGGCGCCATTCAACCTAATGTTATAAGAAGTTTATCCTCATCCAGGTGTTGGGTTTTTTCTTGGCAACGGCGGTGGTTTTGGTAGCGAGCTAGCATATTTAAAAAAAAAAAAAAAAAAATGACAACAGGCTTAATGGTGTACATTCTTCATACAATGCTGGCTCGATATCGATCCGCCAGGAGAAATCGAAACCTGGATGGGGATAGAAAACATCTTCAAACAGTAGGGCTGAATGGAGCTGAATGGATACAAGCCCAGAGCAAGTGAGACAATGGAGAGGAAAAAAGAGAGAAAATAAGCAGGTGACCCCCATTAAATATCTTACAAACCACTCGATAAGTTGGCCTCGTAACATATTTTCTTTAGCATGAACAAATATAATGTATGTAATATATAATTAGCTTGTTTCTCATAGAGATTAAATGAGTTGGTTACGCTGCACGGATTCTAGGTCTCGTCAATGTCTTTCTTGAGATACGGCGCGACCATGAACTGAAACCGCCCATATTCAAGTTGGAAGTCCAACAATGCTTTCGAATAACGGCAAACTAATCGTTATTGTTCTTTAAAGCGTAAACTAACTTCTGTTGATAAATCCCAAGGTTTTGTTAGCTTTATTTGCCGGAGGCCACACAATGCTCTGAGGATTTTAGGTTTTCAAAATATAATAATTTGAGATCTTTAATCTAGAGTTTGTTTTTATTGAGTTGAGCCTTTCATTTGATATATATTGGAGAATTGTATTTCAGATTACCCCACACCACAGACAGAAGAGGATAGTGAACAGGACCAAGTGGAGTGGGGGAGGATGAGAAGGGGGTTAGGGTTGGATGTGGGGTTTGTTATTGATGAAGGTGAAGGTCTTGACTATGGTGTGTGAGGTCCTAGGGGACTCGGAGTGAGTCTGGGTTGCTGAACTCGTTCCTTCATGGTTATTCCTCTTTGCGCACTGCGGTCACCTTCAGTGTGGGGGAAATCCTCTTTCCTACAATGACCAAGTCCCCAGCCCTAAATGACCACAACCTAGACCCTCTTTACCCTGATGTATGAGTCAGGGTCCTTGTGCTCCATGAATCAGGCGACGCTATCAACTGAGCCAGCTGTCCGGTGGCTTAGTTGATAGCATGCCTGATTGCCCATCTTGAAGGTCTCGCGTTCAATCCCCGCTCAAGATTGAAAACGTTTTACTGGGATACAGCTGGCGGTTACCATCTCCCCATGGCAAGCAAGGGGGATGGGTAATGGTCTCTGGTAGGACTCTAAAAGAAAAGCCTAAGGCCTGTGAATCCTCGAAGGAGGAGATACGGGCGACTATATAAGTAACCAGAAGAGTCTATTATTAGTATTATTACTATTCCCTCCTCCACTCGTCCCCTATACTGGTAATTAGGGTGTCTCTGAGGTTACATGGTCCCCTGTGATAGGGGTTGTCTCTGGTGATAGAAGTCCCCTGGTATCTGAAAAGGGTGGTTCCGGGTGGATGGAACTCAATAGCCTTGGCGGGCAAACACATCTAGGGGAAACAAACCCTACGCCAATTACCGATGGAAAAACATGATAATCGGTTGCCACTGCCAGGTGGCGATATCTATAACAGATGGAGAGATGGCATGGTACCAGTCGTACAAAGGAAAGACCCAGAGGAGGCCTATAGGCATATGATAAGGAGTTGCTGGAACTTTTGCTTCATGTTTCTGGCTTCCTTAACTGTTTTTGTTTGTGCCTCACCTACAC